>JAMYHX010000156.1:0-82973 GCA_025529335.1 Rhizopus sp. PT2906
TTTCAGTTTGATCAACTTTAAAAGATCTGGTGGTCACTTCAAGCACCTAAACTTATAAATCTCAAGAAAACTTTCTAAATTAACAACAACCTCTACAAACCATAAGAAAAATTACACTAGTATAAATACAGTCAATATATTTTTAAATAAATCAATAGTTCAGTTCTCAGTATAACTCACTCATCTTTATATTCTTTTATTTGAACTCTTTAATTTCTAATACATTTGGTATTCTACAGTACTTTTTATTACTCTTTTATACTTTTACTTTTCTTTTATCACTCTTATCTACAGATACGCTTACCTTAAAGCCTTGTATCAGTAGGATTCACTTTTATTTTTACTTTTGCTCTTATATAACGCAAGTTATTTCTTTTGATCTATTAAGATCTGGTGGTCACGCGACAGAAACTCATACAACTCAATTTACACTCAAGCTTCTACCGAAGCATAACCATTTTACAACAGTACCTGTATCTTTTGTTAAAAGTGAAGTTTAAAGATGAAAGCACCACATCCATAGACTTTGGTTAATACAATTTTGAAAACCAATCTATATAAATAGCTTTGGAAGATCAAAAGCTCGCCCAGTAAAAAAAAAAAAAACAATTTTTTTTTTATTATTCTCCTTGATCTGGTACAACAGGTTTGATTACACTTGACATTATTGTTATGAAAAAGAAGAATGAGAAGGACACTCCTGATAGTATCATTCACAGACACAAATACTTTCTTATAAACAGTGTTTTTAAAAGCTGCGTTTGCAGCCATCTCCTTATTTTTCTTTAATATAAATGACCTAATCAAATTAGTCAATCTACAGTATTATTCTCATTCCAATTATCTTACAAAGTCTTCTCTTGTAAAGGCATCTTTTTCACTTTTTCTATTATTTTTACTTTTCAATTCACACATATTATCTTTGATCTTGTATAATCAGAACCTGGTGATCATTAACGTGATACACTATACTCATTTATTGCTTTGCTTTATTCTTTTTTCTTTAAACCTATCTTAAAAACTTTAAACTCGTCGAGGTCGCTAAGCTAAAACAAGCAATTGCATTATTTGGTCTTTATTTTTTGTCTTTTTCTTTCACTTTTAATTAGGTCTAGAAGTTACTTAACGAACCAAATTGCGACTTTTTTTTTTTTTTTTTTTGAACATCTCCCTTGTAGTAGATGTCTTGTACTCTTTATACCAAGTAAAGCAACAGCTTATGGACTACTTTAATCCAATTTAAGAGCTTTGTTAACATTTATCTTCTTTTTTGTTGCTTGATTACCCTTTATCTTCCCTATTTATTCTATTTCATATTAGCAACTCTTTTCGTTTTCGCTATTGCTCTTTCACTTTATTTTAGTTATCTTGAAATGTTGGTTATATAAGAGGGACATTTACAATGAGTTTTTCAGGATTAGGACTTACTTTACATTATTTTGAAAAAGTGTTGTTGTTACAGTAATTGTACTGTTGCAGCTAACTGCCAGTACATGTTTAAATAACATTTTGCTTTAAATCTTTTACTATTTAAAAGAGCAAGGGCATTACTTGCTACAAATGGAATCATTCATATGGGACTAGACTATTAGACTCGAACAACAATATGCTTAAAAAAAGAAGAAACACTACTAAAAGCGAAACTTATCAAATATGTATACGGTGAATGTTTTACAGTACGAATCCTTAAAGTAACCTATAAGCGTAGGTTCTAGAAATAAAATTAGAAAGAAAGGTACATGGAAAACACCTACTGTTCTTCCAGAGCAGTCTTTGTATTATATTTTGTTGAACATGCTTTACTTTCATGAAAGTTGCATATAAGTTTGTTTGCGGCATATATTAGATACGTTATTCTGATGCATTTACAAAATGACATTAGATACTTTCAACATCTTTTTTATGATAAAAACAGCAATGGTTAATGGCAATATATATTCATCGCAGAGTATTAACAGTGAAGGAGTTTATTATACAAAGGGTGGAAATATTAAAAAGGAATCAGCTATATGTGCATTTGAAATCAAGAGAATGGAAAGGAGAGGGAAAGAAAGAAATTATAGGGTTCATAAATCAAACATGTAAGAATGTCGTGAAGTAAATTACAGCTTCCTCTTTCTCACTGCTTGTGAAAAAGACAGATGAGGACTGTAGGGTATGTGATTAGAGCATAAATAGGATGATGTAATGGAAACAGAAACGAGCGGAAGAGACAATGTAGTGGTCATTACTATATCACATAGTGGCCAATATTTGTTGTCGATTTTCAGCAGCAATGTTGGGGTTGACAGCAAATTTACAAAACCAAACTTGGTTGGATTTGCTTTTACATCTTTCAAGATCTTCGCGGTTTCTATGAGGCTTGAGCTTGTTTTTGTTTAGAAACTTCAAAAGCCGTTTTATCCAAGGAATTTGCTTGCGGTCGCTGTAGGATTCTTTATGAATAGGGCTTGTTGTTATGGAGCAGGTAGCTGAGAGAGATCGATAATTCGATGAGCTAGCATCATCTTTTACTATTGAACTATGTCGTCTGATACTACTACTACTACTGTATAAGTACGGCATTGATGAAGGCTTTCGTGTATGTGTGGAGGCAATACTACTACTGAGGTGACAGCAGTTCTTGAGGTTACTTCTCGATTGCGGACGGGATATGTTTTGAATGGTGGAGGGTATACTAGATGTTTCGGCTCGGTAAGAAGAAGAGGATGAGCTTATAGAATAGCTATTTGCCAGGTTATATTGAAGTCTTTCGGCCGTCGGGAGAAAGTGCGAGTCATTGTGATACGGAAAGGGCAGTAACCGAGGTGATGCAAGAACAATGTCTGGATGGCTGGATGTTGGGGTTGACTGGCATCTTTCACGAACAGAGGAGGATATAGAAGCTTCTCGACAATACCTTGACAGTATCTCATTTCGCGTCGATTTTGCTTCTTTGTTAAATTTTAAAAGATTTTCTTTTGTTAAGGGAGCACTGTTGTAATTGCTGCTGTTGGTTCGTGAAGAAAATCTGTCATTATAAAAGTCATCTTCAAGATGTGCGACGCAGATAGATGAGTTATAATCCATGGGGTATATTGGTATTAATATGTATATTTGTCTGTATGGATAAGTGTATGTAAATATTTATATCGATTATATACTCGAGATATAATCGTTTGACAGAAAAGTAGAAAAAAAGGAAGAAAACACCCTGCGTATTTATAATTAATTTTAGGTTCAAGTATTCCTTAATCAAGCATTGTAGAATTAGGGGGAGGGGCTGATCTTTGGGTTACAAAATTGAAATGTGCACGACACACACATATAAAATTCTGGACATGGTCCCAGGAGGGAGGCGCTGAGTACGTCGTATTTTCTATATAAAGTAGTTGCTGAAACCTTGATGAGCCCGGTATCTGATTGTAATACTCCGGCCAAAAGGATGGACGAGTATACCACTGGCGTGCTTTTGGCAAGGTAACAAACAAATATACCCCAATGTTCTTATTCCACAAACACATATCGATGCATTCGCAGTAAAGCTGAATAAATATTTAATCATAAAAAAAATGGCTAATTTACAATAGAAAACTCCTCCCTTAATACTTCCCCTCAAATCTTTAAAGATAAGAGTATAGAATGCACGTACATGTATAGCCTAGATCGTTGTTCTTTTTTCATTGCTTGTACAATCTTGCTCTTTTCTCACAGAGCAGTCAGGAAATGCTGGTATTCATGACTCATGTCCTAAAGCTTCTGCACTTTATATTTTTAATGGATATCAGCGAATGCATTAAACGACAAGCCCCCGCATACAATAAAATTAGTGTAAAAAGTGAGTGCCATTCGGAGTATTTGTTATTCTCCTTAGAGTGAGTATACTTTGTCTCCACAAGTCGCTTTGGCCATAACTTTCTCGGTAGAACACGTTTTCTATCAAAATAATAAGGTCGGTGCTACCTTAAATGTATAATCTTATTTTCCTTTTTTTTTGTATAAGTCCAAAGGAGCATTACCCCCCCTTTTAGAATAGTAAGATGAATAGATGAAAGAGTGAGGAAGGGGTAGAAAAGGGGGAAGGCTGTCTTCAGCATTGGCAAAATAGAAATGTTACACATATTTTCCGGTGAAGCCATAAATGTTGGTTCCTATACTAACACCAAGGTTGACATAATGTTTGTTACTCAACAAACAACAGATTGCTGTCCTTTTACGCCCTAAAAGCAACGGCCTGGTTTAGTGATTATAGATAACATTAATCTGTAGCACGATTATACTCTGCGAACAATGAACGGGCCCCGTAACAGGCGCGCGTGTGCCAAGAGCGGATGAGTAATTCTTGGGCAAAATTACCAAAAATATATGGAGCTTATGTTTGTGTGTTCAACTGCAGCCTCAATGTAAAAACTTTATTTCAGGTGGTGCATAAGACGGAGATATGTATATTTGGCATATGGAATATCCAAAAAGTAAATGTTACAAGTATGCCATGAATGTACCAATGGCCGATCATTTTTACTCTATCTTTAAGATTTGAATTGGCCGCGTCACCACGCTTACACCTAGTACAAGTCTGCATGACCAAAGCCTTTTTCAATGATTTGACCATTTCAGTAATATTAGATAGCTCTCTAGACCACAGTTCTTCTTTACTCTTCTTTCTGAAAAGGGAAGTTTGAGGTCACCTTTACCTCAACAAAGACTGACCTGGTCATTATGAATAATACTTTTTACCAATTATTTCCAGCCGATAAGAACATCATATCCTTCTTGAAGTTTTTATCATTACTGTCAGCAATTAGCTTCATTGGCAAACAAAACGGTATTTCGTTATGCAGAAGCACCTGGTGTACAGCCAATATTTGTTGGGCAGCTCTTGTTTGTCGAGCTTTGCGTGTTTGTGCCGTATGGAGATGTTATCTTAATAAGGTTTGGAATTTACACAAACATCGATCGCTGAGGATAGACACTTTCCATGCCTTTATAAGCATTCTATACGGGGCAGTTTATGGTAGTAATCTCTTGGCATTGTTACATAGTTTTATAGTATTGGGTTTCTTCTTGGAATCTGTGCACTCTGATAAATGCAAATCCAATTAATATTGAAATGAGCTCGTTACTGCTAAACCTGAATATGCAATTATTGAATTTTGTGATTGTTCAGCTAACAAGGTTTTAACTACAAGTCATTTGACATTGATGTATCTGAAATAAGAGTGTTTATTACAGCTCTCCTTTTACATGGACATTCGATGATTATAAAGGCGGCTATTTTGATATGTCTTTGGCATTACGGGCTTATAAAGATAGTTTCTACTGTCAAGCAATCAATGAGGCGGATGAGCTGCTGTATTGTTTGCTGATAGAAATATTATGCATCTTTTGGATCTTCATTTCTAGACCTATAGGCTTTTCTTTTACAAATAAGGTTCAAAAGATTAAACATCTATGCATAACATTTCCGTGAATACAGGTGTTGAGACTGTTTATGGTAATTCCTTCACAGGGTTTAACCTTGTGGATAAACACACTCCCGTAAGTAGTAATAGACAATGAGAAGATATGCGACAGAGATGATCCAAAATGTTCATGCAATATTTATTAAATTCTATTCTGTATCCATCAAATCATTGACTTTATCTGACTTCTCCTTGGTTGCTGGGGTTACTGCTTTTGATTCTTCAGATAAAGGTTTTCGTACTCTTATTGTCTTTATGCGGGACATACTATTTTTATCGCCATCCCATTCTCTCAACAGCTCCAGTGTCTTTCCGTTTGTCATATCAGGTAATTCTTTTATACATAAGTTATTAAGAATAATCAACTCTTTCTATAACTAACCTAATCCTGACACATATTCGTTTGATTCTCTTTCTTTTAATGCCTCTAAAAAGTGTTGTCGTGGTGACTTTGGTTTCTTGTGTCCTCTTGCTCTTTCCTTTTCTAATGTATTGATTTCATCGTCGTTACGAGCCAAATAGAGTTTTATCAACTCATGCATATCTTTCATCGTTGCTGCCTTCTTTTCTTCATCAAATGCATATCTAAACCAGAGCCATCGATCCCCTTTTTGATATTAGTTTATGTATAAAGTAATATTCAGTGACATACCAATTGGGTTTACTGACTTTTGTTGTTCTTTTCTAGCCATCTTTTCTTTACGCTGATATACTCTCGTTAACTGTTGAGCCTTTCTTGAATATGGATGAATGGCATCTCTGTTTTTAATTGTCCTTAGCGTCAGCCTTTTATTTCCCTACAAATGTTGTTTAACAAAGAGTTTGTAAAGATCTATTTCTTTACCATTTATGCAATTTGAAGTGAAAGAAGGGAACCTTTTTTAAAACACTCAGCCACACACATCAAGTAATTCTTACAGTCACAACAGTTGAAAGACAGAATTACACACACACATACACACAAAAGTGGCAGACGATGGTTTTCCGCGCTATCTTTTTTTTTTTTCCCTCTTCTCTCTCTCTTTTTCTTTCTTTCTATTTAATAAAATGGGAATACTAGGTATACTGAATGGATTTGGCTTTGGTCTTGGCCTATGGTGCCAATCTACACTTATAACTGGAGTGCAGTTTTTATCACTTTTTATTTGGCCCGTATCAAGACGTCTTTATTATAAATTCCAGGCACATATCATGCGACAATGGGCAAATAACTTATTTCTGATGATGCGGTTATTTGCACCCGGAGACTTGATTATTACATTGGATGAAAGCTGTACTCGAGAGGGAAGTGGGCTTGATGAGGAAGATGAGGATGAAGAGGAAAGGTTAGAAAGACTCTTGACTCGCAATAAACAAGGAGAGGTCATAGGCATCTCTTTTCCTGAGAAGCTCATTATGATGGCTAATCACCAGGTAGACATAGAAGCCTACATATAAAAAATCTATTGCTGAGCCATATTCTTTTTTTCTCTATGCGTGTACATATACAATAGATACTGGTCGACTGGATTTATATTTGGTTCTTGGCTTATCTATCCAGAGCTCATGGTTCATTAAAGATCATGCTTAAGCATAGTCTGAGTCTAATACCTATATACGGAACGTAAGTATGATGATTATTCATCTTTTTACTCTATGTATTCAAAGTGACACCTTTCTCTATTTACTATTTAGGGTAAATGTTTTTCCGACGCCGACACTTTCGACTCAACTATATCTGTATTTTAGGGAATGAAGTTTTTTGAATTTATTTTTCTGAAAAGAAAGTTAGAATCTGACAAGGACACAGTCATCAATAATTTAGAAAGGGCAAGAAAGAGGAATATGCCGATGTGGCTAATGTTGTTTCCGGAAGGAACAGGTATCTAGACGGCTGTTCAATATGAACAATGAAAAAGAGAAGACTTATTTCCTTATTTAGTTATTTCGGATGATACTCGTGCCAGATCAAAGGCGTACGCGCAGAAATTCAACATGGTAAGAAGAAGGGCATTAGGCGCAAGTTGCGAGATATTTATTATTATTATTTTGCTTAAAAGGAAGATTATAAATTCACTCTGTTACCAAGGACAACCGGACTGTTGTTATGTAAAGACACATTAGGAGACAGCGTCGAATGGTTGTATGATCTTACGATAGGATACCCAGGAATACCAGTAGGAGAGAATCCAGAAGATGCGTTGACCATGAAGTATATATTCTGTGATCGAAAAGGTCCACATAAAATCCATATCCACATACGTCGATACCGCATTGATTCTTTACCATCAGACCCAGAGCGTTTCACACCGTGGCTGTTTGAACGATGGGCAGAGAAAGATAAGAGACTTGTGTATTATAATGAAACAGGCAAGTTTCCAGAAGAACCAGTTATTGAAGATGAAGATGAATTGTTGTATAGAAGAGATCGCACAGTGAAAGTGCCTCTCAAGTTACGACATACAATCAGAGAATGTTTTGGTTATTGGCTTTATTTTATATTCTATTTGCCTTTAGTCTTGGTTCTTGTCATTCTTATCAAGACAGCTTATGAATATGCTTATCAACTCTTTGTATAATCACTATTTATTACTAATAATAATAATAATAATAATAATAATCACATCTACACATACTGTGCTTCCACTCTCAATTTACCAGATGTTTGAAAACTCTACCCACTTTTTTGAATAATTATGGACACTTGTGTGAGGCTTGCTCAAAGAACCTCGCTTAGAATATGATGCTACTCAAGCCCTCACTTTTGTAAATTAGCCTTTCACTTAAACGTCTACAAGTACATAAATGAGCAAGTAGAACCGACAAACATTCAATGAGCAGTCTAAATAAGTGTACTGATGAGGAGATTCTATGAGATTGTGGTCTAAGAAGAGAAACAAAAAAGGCCAACACTACATGCACCAGAAAATGCACCAAAAATAGGCTAATGCTACGGGCGCTTCCTTGGGGCGCTACCTTTGTTGTCACTATACAGCTTCACATTACCAATGCCTCTGCCTAATCTAAGGCTGTCCAGTTCACTCTCTCTGATATAATATACGATGTCATGTAATTGCATAAAATTAGAATAAAAATAACAACCTTTTTTTATCTCTTTCTTCCTGAAAAGAAAAAATACCAATGTGGCGACTTTATAAAAGTCATGTTTAGTTTAACGCTATATAATGAAAAGCTTTGTTTGGTAGCATCATAGGTAATGAATAAAAGTAGTGTCTGTAGTGTTAATCTAACTTCTGGTGTATTTTCTGGTGCATGTAGTGTTTCCCTTTAAAAATTGATATTCGATTTCTTTACGACTCAGACGGAAAAGAATTTGATGTTGGTGCCGGTGAAGTTGCAGATGAAGACAAAATCCTGCATGATAAACCAAAGCTTCTTCGAGAAGGCAAAGATGTTTTAGACGGCATTTTGAACACGGTGATGCCAAAAAGCAATGCTAAGAAAGCCATCGGACGCGTGATTCAGATAAAAGGATCATGTGCCCAAGTGATATCTATTTATTTGACAACCACCAGCCTGTACATTGCTGTTCCGATGTTTAAGATATACTTCCTGGCATCATTACTCGAGTTAAATGATTTTCTGGATAGATTAAAAAATATTTTTCGTCTTGCAAACTTATTGAACGACAATATCAAGGAAAAGAAAAAGATCATCAATTGCCTTTAGCTACGGCACCCAAGAATGCAAACAGCCGGCACATTCATTGCTCAATTTGATAAAACCAACGTATTACACCCCTCTCGACAACAACTGCTTCTGCTCTGTGTTTAGCCTTTCAGATACAGATAAATCGAGAGATAGCCCTCTTCCACCAAGCTATTGCGGAAGAAGTTAATGTTGTCGATGCTGATGAAAATGACGGGAAACGGTTTCATTGTGATACCAATGCTACTTTGGACATCAATCCTTATGAACAATAAATGAGTAAACTGTTAAATTCAAAAGAAAATAATATATTGTTTTACGGTAGTAAATAACTGATAGTTAACAAGCTCTTGAGTATTTATATAAAAATGACAGCTGCTTGTATTTTTAATCTTTCAGCTTCGTATTGACTGCTTTGAGTCTGAGAAAAATGAAGAATGGAAACTCCAAGTACACATGAGTGATAAACCTGATAAATCAATTGCGAGAGATAAAAGAGCATCCCAAGACTTGATGGATCTACCATACTTCGCAGAGACTCATTCTGGGTTGATGCACAAGAAGCTACTCTTTTTGTGAGCCTTTTGATAGTTTTTCTGTTCTTTTTGTTCAACGAATTATGGGTGCTCTAATTTTTCAAAGCAATAATAGACACATGTCTGAGACGTCTTATACTCACCAGTAATACAGACATTGCCTCTTTTTCCACGCATTGCTTCAACTTACTTTCCCCCATATCTATGATGGCCTTTGATTCTTGTTCCTACCACTGTTCCACTACCGCCGGCGAATTGGACTACTTTATGCTAATCTATTGAAGCTATTTGCCTCCTTTCTTTGTCAACCATCGAATTTAAAAATTTGTTTTTGAATCTCAATAGCTCTTTGCAAGCCTGCTCTTTTCTTGGAAGAATAGAACCTTTGTAATTAATAAGTAACATGCAGATTAAAAGAAGTTTCATACTCGGATGTAGAGGTGTTTGTTGTTGCAATAGGCACTTTCAATAATATTACAAACATTCTTGATGAATTCAACAACCCTAATTTTCTTGATTTGCAAACATTTGGTCAATTGAGAGTGGAAGCACAGTACAGACATGATGTATTTCAAACTCGGAAACACCAACACGATTTGGCTCTCTTTTTTCTAATTTTTTTTTTCTTTCTTTTTTCTATTATTATTTTCGAAATGTCAAGTTGGCTCGATAAAAGCATAGAAGATCTCGAACTGAGACAATCCATTAAGGAACTGTTAACAGAACATCCAAGCAGCACCAATGTCATTCAGCGTCTAATAGAATACTATGAAAGCAAGGATGACAGGATGGCAAAGCGACGTAAACTTGATCAGAATGATCTAATCAAAGATCAGCTCGTTCGTCTGATCGATGTCTCTTTCCAGTCTCCAGCAAGAAAAAAGTACGACATTATCATCACTCCTACGCACCTCATTCTTTACAACTCAAAGACAGAGACGATCGAATTTAACTATAGGCTGGACGACTTTGCCTTGGGTACGTGTGTGCCTACTCCCGAAAAGACAAACAAGGCATTCACATACGCGTTATTTCTCAAGAATGAGGATGCTGTCGTCTTTAACACACAAGATAAAGTTGCCATCAAGATAGAAGTGGTCAATAAGGAGGCATCGGTGTTGGAGTCAGATAAACATGAGATCATTGCCCAACTACTAACAGAACATGCTCGTATTGCTATATCACAACCATCAAAGCAAGCCTTTGTCTGTTCAGGTGGTAATAAGACCGCAGAAGACAAATATTATGTCACCGCCTATCTCAAGGCAAAGGATGGGTTCTTATTTTTCTTACCCACGGGTATACTTTATGGGTTCAAAAAGCCAACCTTGTTCATTCCACTCTCGAGCATATCTGAAAATGCAGTGACAAGCATTACTCAGCGAACATTTGATCTTGTGCTCACGTTGAAGAAGGAAAGTCATGTATATGGTAGTCCCGGGTTTAGAGCGACAAAAGAAGGAGAGGATGAGTCAATTCAGTTTTCAATGATTTCTCAAGAGGAATATGGACCCATAGATGCTTACATCAAAAAGGCAGGCATTGATGATCAAAGCATGTCAGAGGAGAGAAAGGCTGTCAGTAAAAAGGAAAGTGATTCTTCTGAAGTTAAAGAAGAAGGAATGGAAGGAAATCAGCATGATAGTGAGGATTCAGAAAATGATGAAAACTTTAATCCAAGTGATAGTGATGAAGAAGATCCTTTAGAATATGATACTGACGCAGAAGAAGAAGAAGAAGAAGAAGAAGAAGAGAAGGTGCCATTAAATGAGCCAAGAGATGAAATGGATGAAGAACAAGATATGTTGGATGAAAGCGATTAAATTAAGCTCATATCCTTTTTTTGTATATAAATATACGTTTAAACATATTTTTATTCATAAATAATTAAAACCACTATTGGACGCGCGATTATAATATTATATCTTTCCCCGTCTGAGGCTTGCATGTTTATACGATTAAAGAAAACAAAAGACCACTATGGACGCATTGAAACTATAGAATTCCGTCTCGTCCCCGGGCCAGATAAATAAAGTAAAAACCCTTTTGAGATCAAAAGGAAAAAAAGAAGGAAGGAAGCAAAGGAAACCGAGTAAGAAGGGAACAAAAAAGTATTAGGTCGAAAGCTGTCGAGAGAAGATAGATGTGCAATTTTCTCCAGGGCGTCGGGTAGCGATTGGGAGATAACAATCAGGTTTCAGTAATTAGAAGGAGAGTGGAGGATTCGGCTAACTTCAATAGAGGAGAGATTGCCTGTTTGAGGAGACGAGTAGCATTAAATACGGAAATAGAGATATTAGGCATTATAAAGAGAGTTAGTCATGGCTACATTTGTCAAGGTTCTGAACTTTTGCCATATAGAGATCTTCCGGTTTGTTAGGGCGGATATGTTGAATAGCATGCTCAATTTGATCGGTATGGTGGATTAGAGCTTGTTGACCGCGTTGCTCTTTGCTATATTCTTTGTAACGAGGATTTTGTAGGATGTCACCATTACAGGGATTGAAGTCTTCCTTGAATTGGATCTTGAATCTCTGCAACTGAACCTTGAGCTCTGGTGCGTAGACGTTATGAACCCGGAGGGTCACGACGCTTCATGTTGGATAATTGATGTCTAAGGTTCTGCCGTTATTGATTTCAAGTTTGTAAAGACGGTTACACAATTGGTCAATCGGGACACGGGCCTTGATGGGGATGTAAACATACTAAAAACCTTGATTGGAGAAGGGAGGGGGGCTATATCAAACGGGAAGCTGCTTCTTGATGTTGGAGTATTATGAAAGCAATTGTGAGTTTTATAGGGAATATTGATGTTGTCAGCATGATTTAGTATGGTTGATGTGATCACCAATGTTATCCTAGTAGCTGCTATTGCTACTCTTATCAGATGTGATAGAGGAATGTAAAGCATTATAATGATTATCTCATCAAATGCGTCAATTGCCTTCTTGAGCTTGAACTACTGTATTTCAAGCATATTTACATTCTTTTTTCGGATAGGAATATAGATGTGTTGTTTCTACAAGTCTTTGTTCGTAATGTGTATTAGTGCTCTTTAGACGGCCATACAATTCGATGCAGTTTACAAGGATAGCAGATGACTGTTCTACCAGGATTGCCACTGCGAGAAGTTGAGAAACAGCATATCTGAGCTGTGGGAAAAATGCCCAGTCTTTGTTGACGCTTTCAATCATTGAATTTGAAAGTTCTATGCATTTATGGCTCGATTATTGCAATAAGATGGTTCAGATACTGTGAAATGGAGAAAGTCAAAAAGAAACCCTTATTGAGAATAATTTGCAACGCCGCCATTTGGGCCTTAGAAGCTACTGATTGGACAGAGAAAAAACCGCAAGCTGGGAGCGTACAAAACCTCAAAGGGTTTTTTTTGAGAACCGCCAATTGGCACTAGCGGCACTATTCATTTTTTTTCTTTTTTTTTTTTATTATTCATTATTTTAATAAAAGAGAGAAAAAAGAAACAATAAGCAAAGAATATTCATAATAAATACTTTATATGGCCAGAATAGAGGACAATAAACGTCGTTCAAGCGACACGGATGAACAAGGTGTCTCTATAAGGCCACCTCCTAAAAAGCGCTTCATGACTCAGCAGTCGTCTAATGATGATCAAGAAGAAGACACAGAGGAATTAGCTGATATCTTTAAGGTAAATTCCATTCTAATTCTATATAAACAACTGATTTTAAAGAAAAAGAATGTATAATTAGGAGCCATTGGAAGCCTTTCGTAAAGAGGCCATTATTAGACAATGGAAGGATTACATGGTATCCTTTAATATTTTACATGGTGTATCCATGTACTTATAATTTCTTTTAGAGATCTGCCAATAGATGGAAAAAATATGTTGAACAAGCAGAAGCTAATAATCTAAGAAATGAAGAAAGCTTAAGGCTGTGGGAAGATTCTTTTAAAAAGGTAGCAACAATATCCCACTTTTATTCTTATTTTCTTTGTTTTAATGGAAATATCTGTATATAGCTTCAAGTTTTTCTATCAAATGTAATACAGGATGGCATGTCAAGTCTTGGCGAAGCTTTGGCAATGAATATAGGTAAATAGGTATTTAGGAATATCAAAAGACATTCTCACATAATTCATATAGACAAGGGTGATCTTGATATTATCCTTGACGAAGAATGGGCTACAAACTTGACACCCACTATGTTAAATGCTTATAGAAAAAAAGAATTTGTAGACTTGACCATTTCGAAATTAAATCATTTGGTGGAAACATGGATTAACAGACGAGAACAAATCATTGCAGGTTTTGATTCTGTATTTGGTACGTAAAACAACTGACACATAGTTTAATGCTTATACTCTTTATAGAAAATGATTCTTTAAAGGATACTCAACAAGAGCATAAACAAGTGCTCACTCATTGGGTTAACGGACAACGATCACTTCAAGAAGTCAAGACTCAATTAAAGTCTAAAAACTTCAAGGTATAAAATAAATCAAAGAAAACAAGAAAAGATAATAACCGTGTTTTATTAGCTTTTAATGTTAAAAGAAGAATACAGATTACTGAACAAACAACTGACAGCATCTGAAAATAACATACAACAAGCTCAGCTTGACCTTGAAAAGATAGAAAATAAAAAGTTTGTTAGCGAGGATGTCAAGATGGATATCGAAAGCGATAACAAAAATATCAACCATGGCGGTGTTCCAGTAGAAGGCTCAGTGACTACTTACAACGTAAGGAATTCATACAAGAGAGTTGGTTTTATTTAATTGTGTTTTAATAATGTAGAATCAAGCCATATCTCAAGACCCGCTTTTTCATATTCAACAGATGCTTAATCAAAAGCTACATGAAATTGAAATGATTAAAGAAGACAGAATCGCTTTAAAACAGCAGATTGCTAGATTGGAAATGGACCTCATATGTGTGCCCGAGTCTAGAATATATAAAGCAATGATGTGTCGACAGTTGTTTCAGACAAGAACTTATCAAAAAGATAAATGTAACCATCTTTCCGATATATGCCATGATTTACAAATGAACGTGGATGATTTATCAAGCAATCGACGTAGATTCATCAGGGATTTGGATTATGAACAAGTCAGTCATTTTAAAGATATGGAGAGTCAGCTAAGGAAGCTCGATACTGATCTGACTCGTATTCGTGGACAACGTGATGCACTCCAGATGAACCTTGAAGAAAGAAAGGCATCCATTGACGTCGGAAAGGCCTCGATCGCAGAACTTAAAATCGTTGCTGATGCCAGAAAAGAAAGAGTGAGCTACTTGGAAACCGAATTATTGAGACTACAGAAAAAGATGGCAGCCAAGACGGGAGTAAAAGGATATTATGAACTTGTGTCAAACAGTTCCGGAAAAGAACCATTACTAGCACCTCTTGAAAATGAATTAAAGTCTATAGAAGAAAAAGTACAGGAATATAAAGACAAAATATGCAGCACTCTTCCACAAGAAGAAGTAGAAAACGAACTGAAACAGTTGTCGCAAGTAAAGGAGATACAGTTGGCAGCCACATTATTCAAAGAAAAATATGGACTCGATCCAATGTTAATTGATGACGAACAAAGCTTCGAATTGAATCTGCGGGACAGAATAGAAAAAGAAACATCCATCATTTTGGAAGTAAATGAAAAGTTATCAGCATTACAAGCAGTAAGTGGATAAACACAAAGAAGCAAAGGTTGGTTAACAATTTTACTAATGTATTATAAAGATGGAAAAACAGCTCTTAAGTGAGATTGAAAGCGTTGCAAAAGCATATGGAAAACTGGAAGAAGAAAATGTGAAAAAGGTTCAAGAACTTGCTATTATAGAGGATGAAATTATCAAGTTACAAGCGGAGCGTGTAAAATACAGTCAAATATTTACAGCTTTGAATAAATCCAAAGATGCCCATGCAATCCTTGCAAACGCACTCAACAAACAAATCGAGAAGCAGCTAGCGTATATTAAACAAATGACCGAGCGTGAAAAAAACTTGACAAATCAAGTGGTAAGTCTAGATGACAAAAAAGAACACTGAGTAATAATGTTTTATGTAGACATGCTTGGATCGCAAACTAGCCATCAGCAATTCTATTTATGAAGTATATAAACAAAAAAATGATGAAGTGAAGCTGTTATTAGACGAGCTAAAAGAAAAGGCACTTGTATCCAAAGACAAAATCACAGAGGTATGACACGTAGTATTAATTGATAATGAATACTTATATTCCGATAGCTTCAAAAGTCAATTTTTGAAAAGATTCGGTCAATAGAGGAAAGTGCACATGCAAGGCTACGTCTAGAAGAGAGTAGAGAATTGTTAAAACGGAAGATGGGGGCAGTCAGTAAATCTGAAAGACCAGCAGAGGCTAAGTTAAGAAAGGAGCGAGAGGAATACAGGGTATGTAACATATAGACGACATGGATAGACTATGTGTTTACTCTTCTTTTTAGTCACTACTAAATTGCAATTCATGTAAAACAAGGCTAAAATCTCATGTTTTGATGCGATGTATGCACACATTCTGTAAAGAGTGTCTAGATGTACGTATTGAAACAAGACAAAGAAGATGCCCAAGTTGTGGTGAATCATTTAGTGTAAATGATGTAAAACAATTCTACTTTTAAAACAAATATCTTTTGTTATTACTTACTAGAGTTAACTACTATGTACATATATACGCACACCCTTTTTTACGCATATAACATCAATAATATTGTCTTATCGTCCCCTTTTTTCTATTAAAAAAAAAATAAAGTGGCAATTACACTCAATATTTATCACAATGAGCTCACTCTTGGGCAAAGGATCAGAATTATTTCCATGGAATGAAAGATGTTATGGCCGTTAAGGAGCTTGGGCTTTTTGAAAGATTCCGTTTATGTATGATAAGGAAGAAGGTTTAGTTGCCTACCGCAAATCATGGATGACTGCAAGCCGCAAAATCTCTGCAAGCATATTACGAGATGTCACCCTTAATACAGTCTTTTTTTAGTATTCAAGCTTGAATGAATCATTTTGTCATCAGGACAAATACGGGAACATTAATTACCCTGTCTTCTACACTGACCACTTATTCTTTAAACAATCTAAACGAGTTGGCCTCACCCAATCAAGTTTGTCTGCTATATTTAAGGTGAGAAGTCTGTAGCATGCATCGCAGAGTTGACATTCACTAGCTTCATCGATTTCGAACAAAATAGCTTTAAGTATTTTCAAAGATACATTGTTACTCCCGTCAGTATTAAGGATCTTGTAATGGATGTTGTATTCTTTAAAGAGCAAATGACGGCAGTAGCTGCATATTGAGATAGAGTCATCTCTCATTACTTCTTTGCTTTATGCTTTCCTAAAGACAGCACTCGATCCTTTATTTACTTTTATTTCCAGCTTGATTACCCCCTTTTTTTTGCTCTCCATAATCTCTTATCAGTTGAGGGTGATATCTCTGGTATTCACATATTTACTCTTGTCAATTACTCGTTTCTAATGTTTGGTTTCTAGATAAATCGCTCATTTTTTTTTTTTTTTTTCAGCATGTGCCCTTGGGCGTTTCTAGCTCCGTTCCTTCCCGTATAGAACCTCCAAAAAAGGAGGCAAACATTGGAGTGTAACAGGATATATTTAACTGTAAAAGAAGATTAAAAAGGTAAAGTAGCAGACGATACCCTTGTGATTAGTGTAAGATGATTAAGTCATTAAACCATAACATTTGTTCATAACAACAGTTTGCTTTTTGAGACCTTTAACTTCCGCCTTCAAAGGTATTGGAGTGAATGGATGTACCAATCAAAGGTTGTTACTGACTTACATTTATGTCGATGATATCGATTTGTATGTAAGGACCATAATAAAGAATAAAGCAGTATAATGCTTTATCTCTTTCAATACACAATGAATCAAGTGACCAGGGCGAAGTTGCCGTTCACCACGAAAGGTAAACCTCTTAAACTTGCGTCAACAAAAGTGATAACAAATATAAGAGGACTGAATTGAAATGCCGAATGGTGAGACTGTTGTATTAGCCCCCCTGGTTTTTCCTGAATTATAAAAAGGAAAAAAAAATTTTTTATTTTGATTTCTCTTTTTTTAGGTTTCCCCTTCTCCCTCTTTCTTTATCTAACAAGTATATCAAATGGCCACCGACAGTAACAAGTTCGTCATCGTAAGTAACTATTATGATTGCCATAGCAATGCTTTATTTACCTTTATCCATTCTATAGGATTTCCTTATGGGTGGTGTTTCCGCTGCCGTCTCCAAGACTGCTGCTGCTCCCATCGAACGTATCAAGCTCTTGATCCAAAACCAAGATGAAATGATCAAGCAAGGTCGTCTCGCTTCCCCCTACAAGGGTATTGGTGACTGTTTCGCCCGTACCATTAAGGATGAAGGTGTCATCTCCTTGTGGAGAGGTAACACTGCCAACGTTATCCGTTACTTCCCTACCCAAGCCTTGAACTTTGCTTTCAAGGATAAGTTCAAGCGTATGTTCAACAAGGATAAGAACCGTGATGGTTACTGGGCTTGGTTCGCCGGTAACTTGGCTTCCGGTGGTGCTGCTGGTGCTGCTTCTCTCTTCTTGTAAGTAAAAAAAAATATTGGTTATCAGGTTGATATTAACATTGACCTTTAGCGTCTACTCTTTGGACTATGCTCGTACTCGTCTTGCTAACGATGCCAAGTCTGCCAAGAAGGGTGGTGAACGTCAATTCAACGGTTTGGTTGATGTCTACAAGAAGACCTTGAAGTCTGATGGTATTGCCGGTCTCTACCGTGGTTTCAACATTTCTTGTGTTGGTATCATCGTCTACCGTGGTCTCTACTTCGGTATGTATGACTCCGTCAAGCCTTTGATGCCTCAAACCCTCCAAGACTCCTTCCTCGCTACTTTCGCTCTTGGTTGGGCTGTCACCACCGGTTCCGGTCTTGGTAAGTTTACATTTTTAGTAAGGAAGATTGGTTACTAAATAGCATTCTGTATAGCTTCTTACCCCATTGATACTGTCCGTCGTCGTATGATGATGACTTCCGGTGCTGCCGTCAAGTACGACTCTTCTCTCCACTGCTTCCGTGAAATCGTTGCCAACGAAGGTGTCAAGTCTCTCTTCAAGGGTGCCGGTGCTAACATTCTCCGTGCCATTGCTGGTGCTGGTGTCTTGTCCGGTTATGACTACCTCCAAGTCTGGATGTTCGGTAAGAAGTACTAAATTGCTTCTTAAAACCTAATTGCTTGTCTGTGTCCTCTTGATATATTGTAATATTATTTATAAAATAAGCATTTTATAAAAATTCTTTTTATAAAGAAATAAAAAATAGAAAAAGCCCATAGAGAGCTTTTGTATTTGCAACATCGGAATCTTGATCGTCTCCTTTCATACACAAGGGGGCCTAGTGTAGCCATTGAAGGTTGTACCACAGGAGTGTTCGGAAACAGGCGGAAACTTTCATGGAAACAGTCACAATTTCATTTTGAAGAGTTGATCACGTGAAATTGAGATTCAATGTCGTCTTGTCACTAGATTGATATTCCAAAGGCAAAAGGGGCTACACAACACATATATTTTGAGCCCTTTAAGTCATATTTATCTCAGCAGAGTCCAACCTGTTTTTCGCTCATTAGAGTAGATACATTGAATTCATCTTGCTTGATCAATTCTCTCTTTAATGTCGCTACAGTTACCCCATTCTGAACACTACCGTGCCTAACAGTACCAAAGCACAGAGACAAGGGGGAGAGGCTTTGACGTGCTCATTCCCGTTTAGGTTTGGTCAAGTAGTTTTATGGTAGCGTTGCAGACATCTTATTCGACGGCATTGATTTGCTAAACGTCAATCTTGAAAAAAGATTGTATTTTTCCCTTTCTAAGAGCAGGCTTGCTTTCTGCAATGCAAGAGGATTAGCGTACAGACTAAAGAGCATCATCGGTCCAGCCAATGAGTAATTATCTTCCATAGTGTAGTATTGTAGAAGAGCAATTATATGATATCCAGCAATATCATTCTGGGACTCTTAGAGCAGGTATACATTGGAGAGAATGCTGTGTATTGTCACGCGAACATTTCATACAGACACTAAATGTCCCTTCCATACTCTTTCATTTTATTCACTCAAATACGGATAAAATACGTAACGTAGATTCTTCTCTTTATTCACTTCTATTCGCGTCGGATACAAAAGATTAAAGCAATATTGATGATCTGGTCACTTTTTATTCCAAAACTCTAGAGTTTCTCAGCCTGTGACTAAAGCTCGCTGATTGTCCCAAACAGGCTTGATGATTTTGTATAGGGAAGAATCATGCTGCCTTAAACGCAGTACCTCCGACCCTGATTGCTTATCTTCCAAGTTGTTACGGTTCAGTGTCTTTCAATTTGCTTATTGTGAAATTGGTTTGGCCGAATAATTGATGTCGCAGGTTAACTTCGTTTTCCTTTGTGATATGCTTCTGAATTGTTCTTTAAAGCCTTTCAACAATTGAAAAGGTCATCTCCATGACTTTCAACAGGATGATTTTGTTTCACCAACGATGCCCAACCTTTAATTTAAACTGCCTTCACGCCGTGTCATGCAGGACCCTCCGTTCTATAGTTTTGGTTCACCTTGATTGTCTTTATTATTTCTGAGAATAACATTGAGATAATAAGGCGAAATGCTCACAATATTCTACTTTACTTGTCTACTCTGCAAATAGTAACAGGTAACTAAGGCCAAACATTTTCCTTTTCTATATGTACTTTTGCATCAACACTAAAGGTGCTTGACTGTCGTCTTAGAACACTTCCCCATCCTTTTCTCGGCCACCTGATGTTGCTTGCATGATCAGCCCTATGCATGCAACTTATTATCTCGGACCTACTTTCCTGTATCTATCTAAATCTTTGCTAACACCGCCAAACTCACAATAAAAAAGGAACTAAAATTGACTTTAATCTGTATTTCATGCAGAAAATGCAAATCAAACTCGTGATCTTTGCACTCTTTGCTATCCTTTTTTGCTACTGGCTTTACAGCACCTGCCTATCCTGGCTTGACAGCAGATGAAAGCAAAGCCATCGAACCAATTGTCCGAAGATTGGGTATTGAAAGTCTGGCTTTATCTCAAGCTGAGTGTTTCCTCATATTGCAAAGGATGTATATTAGGTTTTCTCATGATTTTCGACTTCTAGATTATCACAATGTTCAAGTGCTTGAAAAAATTCTATCTTTTTTGTCCTCAGGCACCAGACAAATTAACAAAGATAAGGCTAAGTATTCTAAGCGTGGCTTACAATGGTGTTCTTCATGCTTTGAAAATAAACAAAGAAACAAAGAAGATATATTAAATCTATAACTGCTAATGATTATTTGACACTACAAAGGAGAGCGCAAAAGGATGAGCATTGGTTTCTCTGTATTCATGACAGCATTCCACTTTGTTTTCATTATTTACATCAATGTCGTTAAACGGTGGAAATAAACTCTTTGATAAACAACAAGAAACAGATACTAATGGTCAGTCAAGAATCCTCTCAGTATTCCCAAGAATTTACCCGCTAAGCTACCAGGCCAATGTGGTCACGGTGTTCACTATCTGCAAGAACTTCAACACAACATGTAATAGTAATTTGGTATTACTGCTGACTATATATTGCTTGAGTTTTACCCGGATTGCATATAGAAAGGTTAATGCTGTATTAGAGATGAGTAAATCACAGATATGTCCCATAGTGTCTTCTTGGTTGCTTACAGCTTGGCGAGCAAATCACAAGCCCTTCCATGAGAATATATGTCACTTGTAACTTTTGGACACTTACTATCGTCATTGTACAACACTGACTACGCCCCTTACCGAGTGTGAAAAGAAAAAGCCGCGTATTTCTTACTTTAATTGAAATGTATTTGATCTCTTCATAACAAACGTTCACCTAAGGGATCAACATTGATGAGGATCCCTTTTCTGCTAACTGAAATATAGTCTGACACATTTGAATTGATATTTTCTATTACCTTTTCTTAAAGCTTCTTTCAGAACATGAAACAACAGATTCAGTGTATTAGGAAGTTACAGAAGTAACTCCATTTCCATTATCCATAACAAATATGCTTGATAATTCGTAAGGATGCTTATCATTACTTGGCGCCAGGCCATACATTATGTAGAAACATTGAGTCAGAGCCTATTGTATCTTTATTTGGCATCACTATTTAGTATTCTACTACAGGAATGATTATAAGCTGATACTGGGTTATTCTGCTAGATGTAACTTCAATAATCATCTTATTATTG
This sequence comes from Rhizopus sp. PT2906, assembly GCA_025529335.1. Taxonomy (NCBI): domain Eukaryota; kingdom Fungi; phylum Mucoromycota; class Mucoromycetes; order Mucorales; family Rhizopodaceae; genus Rhizopus; species Rhizopus sp. PT2906. The sequence continues at coordinate 21,892 of JAMYHX010000156.1, forward strand.
ATCTTGTACGTAGAATGGCTTATTACGATCGCTACCAAATCAATAGAATCGTATTACTCACTCATAGTATTACATCTTGTTTCATAAATCAAATTCTTTGACATACTCTAACTTTGTTCTCAATCTGTTGACAATAGCTGTTCAGCAATCAAATGTTTTATTGTGATGTTTAAATGGTTTTACAGTTGGGGAAGACATTACCTTTTTTAGATTTACAGCGCCCCCTAGTATTACCCCCACCTTTTTAAAGACCACTCTTGAGAAAATGGACAGGTATCCATAAATGAAAGAACATGACCTTGTTATGCATAGTGTTTCTATGCATAGCACAGCTGATATATGCAAGTATATTCACCACGCGAGGATATCCATACACCCTCTCCATATTCTCCCTGAACTAAACCTCCCCCCATTGAGCAGCCAAATGAAACGGAATACTGGCTTGAATTTGAAGGAAAAGTCGATGCTTGCCCTCGATTTGTAGTAAAGCAGACAATAAGAGACAGCAACAAAGGCAGCTAGTGGAACGCAAGGGGAAATGGATTTATTGTTAGAATTCTGCATCGTCACGCTGGATCATGGTCTGAAAAGAAAAGAGAGAGATTCCCGTGTCAGCATTACACAACACCAAATTTGTAAACTGCGACTTTATTTCCTTGAAATGACTATAAATGCAAACATCAGATGTTAAAAACGAGATGTAACAAGACACCAAGCAAACCTTATTTTTTATATATGGCTAAATAAAGACAAAAAAAAGCAAACGTACTAGACAATAATAACATAGTTTGGTGTAACCCATGGCGTGTATCAAAAACATCATCTGATAAAAGTGATCTTTTTGATCAAAAGAGTGTAGATCACTAGATCATTTCTACTATACTGTATGATATTTTAACAAGACGATTATAATGGCAACGGTCAATTGCATGAGTTAAATCACTATTGTGTAAATAGGCTTAGTCATTTTAGATAAAATCGTATGAGATTGAAAATAAAGATCAGATAAGTGACAAGGGTGCTTGATATTGAACACAAAAAGATGAAAAATAGGCCAAAACAATAAAAAATATAAACTGATTTCTGCTGATAATAATCACAATAAGATGTAGTATTTACGAAATATTGTATATAATCTGTTCTGGTTTGATCCATTTAATTTGAAAAAAAAAACAAGGTGCTTAGATCTAAATCTGATAACGAAATCCTTTCCCAAGTTATGGGAGTAAAGAACATTCTATAATATCCTCTCCGCATCGCTGTCTATCGGGTAAATAAATAAAGGTTTTCTAAAAACGTAGTGTAACTGTGGCTATTAAAACCTCTTGAGCTTTCTAAAAGATGGAACGGAATAGGAAATTCACGGTCAGGGCACTTTATACATCTTTGATTTCACACGTATTGGAAGCCTCTTTTTTTGAACAAGATGGGTCATATGGATTTATAAAAAGATGTGCATACACATAATCTAAAGCCAATGAAGAGGCGTGATGGCAAAGGACAGGTCTATACGAAAGGAGAAAGGAGGACCATGAATTAGCTTTTTGTAATATCAATTGAAGTATACAAGGGTATTTCCCAAGTCTTAGTCCTTGGCATATATAGTTCCGTTTAAAATTAATTCTGACACATGTCATATATACAAATGTCAAATATCCGAAAATACTGAGTGATACAATTTGATATCTTGAGCCGAGGAACACAAGATCAGATAAATCAGCATCCGTTGACCAGGCAATAACAAATTGGGTTTACTAATGTCTGTTTATTGAATATGTGTGTGTGTATATATTACATAACAAAGGATAAAATGATGTATAAGAAATAATGATTAAGATAGCATTACATAATATAAGAAGAAAAAAAAAACATGTATTTGATATTAAACTCTAAGTAATGAGATATTTGTTATAATTTGCTTAAGCCTTGACAGGGACTGCATCGACTGTTTCATGAGGGTGTTCTTTAGATTCGACATCCACAGCATCTTTAATAATGAATTCACCATCCTCAGCAATGTATTTCTTAGCTTCTTCTAAGGCTTCTTCACCATCATCCCATTCACCAGCTTCGGCTTTGCGAATGGCTGAACGCTTTTCCTTGTAGAAACTGTAAGCGAGGTAACCGATGACAAAGAGCCAGTAGAGACAGTAGCTGACGATAGTACCAATGGTAGCAGTGTTGTTCCAACCAAGAATGGCGTTAAAGATTTGCCAACCACCGTTGGCGGAAATGTTTAATTCAGGATTTCCCCAAGAGACGTGCCAAACAGCAGTGGTTACCTTGTATGGGATCACATCACCACCTTCTTCAGCAACTTCACCACCAATGACTTGGTTCCAGGCATTTTGTTCCAAAAAGCCAACAGCCTTGGACATCAAACCGGCAGCGACGAGGTAAAGGATAACAGTGGAGAAAACAAAGAACCATCGAAGTTGGATCAAGGAACCACCACGGTAGATGAGGAAACCGACCAAGGCACCACAGATGATACCCATGATAGCAGCGATAGGAATAGATTTACCTTGAATACCCAAGGAGACACCACCGATGAACACAACGGCTTCAAGACCTTCTCTGAGTACAGTGATAAAGGGTAAGACAAAAAAAGCGTATTTCTGAAGCTTTTCTTTAAAGCCAGTCTTTTCAGTACTAGATTTTTGCATTGCCTTTGCCAACTTGACCTTCCATTTTTCTTGCATACGTTCAGTTTTAAGCATGGCGAGACCCATAGCGGTAATCATGATGACAGCGACCAAAGAGAAAACACCTTCCCAAATGTTTTCAGAGTTACCCCATAAATCGTTAAGGACAGTATAGTAAACGGCAATAAAGGCAGCACCGATACATATACATATAAATAGACCAGCTGCACCACCAAACCAAACTTGATTTCTGAGACGTTTGTATACAGGAGACTCTGTATTAAACATTCTCTTCAAAAAAGACAAGAGGACAGAGATAATAATGGCTGCCTCAGTCGTTTCACGAAAGAGAATAAAGAAGATCGGTACGTTGAAAAGATCTTGAGACATGTCTCTTGAAAAATAATTCTAAAAGAGAGAGAAAAAAAAAGGATCAGATATAAAAAAAGACTGATCCTTTTTTAACAAAAAAAATTGAAATCTTCTTGTTTTACACAAGGGGAACTTGAAAAAAATTTTATCAGATGAAAACGACTTGTACAACATATACCCGCGTCTCTCCGAGTCAAAGTGGTACGAATCTTTTGTTACAAAAAAAAAAAAAAGTTTATCAGATGTAGATGGGTCATGTCACCTTCCCACCTCGGATGTCTTGTGGAAAAAAGAAAAAAAATCAGATAAAATTTTTATTATTTAGCTGGGTACCATTTTTTTTTTTGAAAAAAAAGTTTTATTATATAATCTCGATCTATTCTTTTGATTTCTTTTCTCTTTCTTTTTTTTTTCTTTTGTACTTTACTTTTCAAGAGAAAGAAAATGCGTCTTTTGGCTACTTGTCTCTTGGCAGCAGCTACTACTAGCTTAACTCAAGCTGCTCGTGTTGTTCATGATTGGAACATTACTTATACCACTGCTAACCCTGATGGTCTCTTTGAGCGTAAAGTAGTCGGTGTTAATGGCAAATGGCCGTAAGTGTTAACAACACTCGATATGATTGTAGTGTACTTATTGTCCTTTATAGTCTTCCTATTGTTGAAGCCACGGTCAATGATACGATCGTTGTCAACATCAATAATCAACTCGATACTTTTACCTCTCTTCATACACACGGTATCTTTCAAAATGGTTCTGTCTGGATGGATGGTCCTATTGGTGTTACTCAATGGTAAATACAATGCTCTGGTTTTATACCTACCAAAAACATAACTAATGGATTCTGTAGTCCTATCGCTCCTGGTCACAACTTAACCTATGAATTCACTGTTCAACAACATGGTAGTTACTGGATGCACTCTCACTATATGGTAACATGAATGCTTATTATCATGATCTCTTTACTGATCGACGCATATACTAGGGTCAATACACGGATGGCTTCCGTACCCCTTTCATTATTCACAACATTAATGAAACTTACAAGTATGATGAAGATATTGTTATCCCTATCCAAGGTCAGTTCTTTTTTTTTTTTTTTTGATCCATACTAAGAAAGCTCATCTTTTTTATACTTTATTAGATTGGTATCACGAACAAAGTAATACAAACCTTGCTTCCTTTATGAGTGTCTACAACCCTACTGGTGCTGAACCTGTACCTCGTAAGTTATTGTGTACCTGAATCAAAAAAAAAGTAGGGCTTATTTTTTTTTCTTGTTTTTTAGAATCCGGCTTCATGTTAAACAGTGTCAATGACAGCATCACATTTACCCCTGGCAAGACTTACCGTCTTCGTCTGATCAATATGTCTGGCTTTTCCATGTTCTACTTTAGCATTGACGGTCATTCCTTGGACATTATTGAAATTGATGGTGTCGAAACCCAACGCAAGACTGTTCAAAGTGTTTATTTGACTGCTGCTCAACGTGTCTCTGTCCTTGTTACTGCCAAAAACACGACCGACACCAACTACTGGATGCACGCTGATATGAACATCGACATGTTTGATACTCTTCCTGCTGACCTCAAAGTGAACATTACTGCTCCTCTCTATTACAATGCTAGTCACAATAACTTTGCTCCTAGCGAGGATGTGGGCATGGGCAGTACATTTGATGACATGGTACTTACTCCTGTTGTTGTCGAACATGCCGTTCCCTATGATCATCAAGTCAACTTGACCATTGACTTCCAAGTCACCACGGATGGTATTAACCGTGGTATGTTCAATGAAGTTCCTTACTTATCACCCAAGGTCCCTACTTTGAACACTTTGTTCTCTGAAGGAAACTACTCGCTTGAAACTACCGTTTATGGTCCTCAAACCCAAGCTTTCATCTTGAAGCATTTGGATATGGTTGAAGTTGTCTTGAACAACCTTGACGCTGGTGATCACCCCTTCCATCTTCACGGCCACGTTTTTCAATTAGTCGGTCGTGGTTCTGGCGTCTACACAGGCAACTCTAGTCAAGTTGAATGGCACTTGGACAACCCCGCTCGTCGTGATACTGTCAGTGTACCAGCCGAAAGCTTCGTCATCATCCGTTTCAGAGCCGATAATCCTGGTGTCTGGTTCTTCCACTGTCACATCGAATGGCATTTGGAGTCTGGTCTTGCTGCTACCTTTATTGAGGCTCCTGACGTTGTTCAGCAACGTATGAAGTTACCTCAGTCCTTCATTGACACCTGTAAGGCTGCTAATCTTCCTTATGAAGGTAACGCTGCTGGTAAACAAGGACTCGATCTCAAGGGTGCTCCTGATGGTATCTATCTCATCTATGATGGTTTCACTGCCAAGGGTAAAGGTGCTATGGCTGGCTGTATCATTGCTGCTTTACTCGGTATGGCTTCCATCATCGTCTACTCTCGTGTTGATCCTCATAAGGAAGCTCGTGCTATTGCTGCTGCCAAGAAGGCTGCTGCTCTTTAAACTTTCATGTACACATTTTTTCTCTTTAGATCATATTACATATAATTTTTCATTTTTTTTATTCTTATCCCCCCCTCTGTTTTAGTATATATATAAATTTACTAATATTTTAATCTTCATTTGCTCTGCTTGTACTAAAAATAAACCGGGTTAACAGTGAAAGAAAAGACACCTGGCTTTATTAAAATGAGCATTACACAAGCATCCTGAGTTTAATGATCGATTGCTTACATAATTAAAGCGAAGTTTGTTTAATTTTGATTGTAAATGTAAAGCGTCAACTTTCTCTCTTCATTCATAATACTAAGGTCCTTGCTTTTCATGCGGCTGATATATTAAATATACATTTCTAATGAACGAACCTAATTTGTGATTTTCTCCACAATTGGACACTTGTATTCTGGTGTGTAGCACTTATAGCTTACTCTCCAAGTTCATTTCTTAACGCATCATCAAGAGTTAACTTGCTGTTCTTGCATTCTTTAGACCTTGCGCTGTTATGGCAGGTTTGACCACGTTTGCATCTTTGGACTACTATTACTGACTTCTTCAAGACGCTATCTCTTCTCCTTGCTGTGTTCCGACTTAAAAGTAGATAATGTATGAAGCGAGAGTACTTACTCTTCCTTTGTTTTTATGCCCAGGCGGACTACAGCCCCCACACATTTTTCAATATCTACCATCAGATACATATACATAGAGTAAAAACACAAGTCACTTTCTACTTTTACACGTTTTCATTTGTATTTCTCTTTAACATGATGCATGGCTTTAAGGGACAGCGTCATGCATACGCAAAGCTATAAATTAAACAAAAGGAGAAGAGAGCTTAAAAAGTAAATGTCGGTCCTGTATTAATTGATATATAATCAATGATTGCTTGACTACCTATTTAATAGCTTTAGTCAGGCATCATTTAAGCATACGTGGAGATCAATATAAAAATCCTCAAGTGAATAGTATGTAAAGTATGAATGAGTTAAAGAGACAAAAGGTGTTTCTTGTCGTTTTTCTCTTTAGATACACTTGTGTTCACTGTTCAAAGCCTCCTTGTCTGAAATTATCATTTTTTTTTATCAGGGTGCGAATAATTTATGAATAAAGTATAGTTGTGATAAATAACTGATAAAAAGCTTGATGAACATACACGCATTTTCCTCTTTTTATAGCACTTGTAAATCGTCACCAGGCGCTTTATAAATGAAAGATGAGAAGGCTTATCATTGTTAAGAAAAGCGTGGAATGCGTTTGTAACTGTTTTTGCATCGTCCAAGGTCTTACAAGAATGATTAGAAAAACCTTATTGTGTATATAGATTCAACATAAAGTTACGTTTATCCAAAAAGCAATTTGGGAAGATGTCTAAAAATAATCATCGTGCCTATTTTAAAAAAAACTGTAGTGAGAAAGAATCAGACTGCTGAGCTTTTTTTATTACCCACTCCTTCATTTAAAACCTCGTCCTTTGTTGTTTTCAATTCTCCTCAATTGGTCACACCATAAATATTATTGTCATCAAGGTTACCATGGTAATTAAGTAGCCCTACAACGCACAAAAATAAGGTTATTAGGTTACAACTTGAAATGCCAAAAAGAAAAAAGTCCAACAAGAGAAAGGACTCTATGAAAAAAAGGACCCGGCTATTCTTTTCTATTTTAACGAGGGTGAAGTTCCGAAAAAGGAAAATGGGTCACTCCATATATAGCTATTACATAATAGTCTAAACAAACCAATGAAATCAGGGTCCCAGACAACAATTTTTCACAGGGTCTCATCAAGGGTGATATTTCGCCGATATGTGAGTTTATAAAGGAAAATGTAGATTAAATATCTTTTTTCCCTCCTTTTTAACTCATTCCCTTAAATGACACAAGATATTTTTAGTCTAGTAGAAAAAGAATTTTTACTATCCAAAGAGCAACTTAAGCCTATCATCGAAGGATTTATTCAAGAATACAAGACTGGCCTTAAAACACCCTCAAAAGGTCTGGCCACCATGATTCCTTCATTTGTAACCAAGATGCCAATGGGCAATGAAACTGGAACTTTTCTTTCTCTTGACTTGGGTGGCACTAATTTACGTATAGCTGCAGTTGAACTCAGAGGTGCTGGCAAGACGACAGTTCATGAACTCAAGCGTTGTCCCTCTACTGAACTCAAAACAGGCGAAGGCTCAGTCTTTTTTGACTGGATTGCAGATGCCATTCAAGAGCTCATCACTGTAGAGGCTAGACACTTGTTTTCTACAGCTCAAGTAGAAGGCAAAGAAACGTTATCCTTGGGTGTCTGTTGGAGCTTTCCAGTAGAGTAAGTGTGTGTAAAAAGGTATGGAAAGATGAGTGTAATTCACCTATTTTACAGTCAGACAGCTGTCGATCGTGGCACTATTCTTAGGATGGGAAAGGGATTCACACTGAAAAATACAGAAGGCAATGATCTTGCTGATATGTTTCATGAGGCTTTTCAGAGAAAGGTAACACATTCTTAAAGTAAAACAAAAATAAATTACTTATCTTTATCAAAGAATCTCAACGTAAAGGTGACTGCTATACTAAATGACACAGTTGGTGCACTGGTTGCACATGCGTATAGAAATCCTGCATGTCGTATTGGTCTTATTTTCGCAACTGGTATCAACGCAGCATACCCTGAAAAAGTACCTGCTATTACCAAATTAAACCCAGAGATCCGAAGGAGATATCCACCTGGTACAGAAATGCTGATCAACACAGAGATTGACATCTTTGGTACAGAAGCTTATTTACCCTTGACCAAGTACGATCTTGCGCTTGATTGCTCTCACAACCAACCTAAATTCCAACTTTATGAAAAAATGCTCTCTGGTGCTTACATGGGTGAACTGACTCGTTTGATTGCCATGGACTTTATTCAAGCAGGTGCTCTATTTGGTGGCGAAGTGCCTGAAGGATTTGATCGACCATGGTCATTCCCCACAAAGTACATGAGCATATTGGAAAATGACGAAACAGAGACCAAAGAGGCTAGTTTCGACATGCTAAGCCAGTTCCCAAGCAGGCATGGTAAGCCAACAATGGAAGACATAATTACCTTGACTCGCCTCTGTCGTATTGTTGCTTCTCGATCTGCTTCATTAGCCGCTGTGGCTATCATTTCTTTACTAGAGCAACAAGAATTGATGGGTCAAGAAAATGTTGTTATCGGAATCAATGGTTCAACCTATGAATTTTATCCTCACATGGATAAGCGTGTCAGACAGGCTTTGGATGAGTGGTATGGACCAGAAGTCAGTAGTAAGATCACACTAGAAGTTGCATCTGAAGGGGGTAGTGTGGGCGGTGCATTGATTGCCATGTTGTGTGAATAATGTATATGTAATTCTGTTTCTCTCGCGTTTGTTTATAAAGTCATGGTACGCAATGTGTATTTAAAGTCAATGTAAAGAAAAAGTGTAGAAAATAAAAATCATTTTATTTTTGCCTACTACTACTGCCATGACTACTGCTACTGCTGCTGTTCATCGTGGACGTACTGTTGAGCAATTTACGGGTATTGAAAGGCTTGTCGTCAGGGGAAACAATCCGCCATACCTTGATCCAACCACGTTGATCAGCCGTGACGATGATGTGTCCTTCTTGTTCTTGTGTCATATCGCTCGCAGCAGAGAGTCGTCGTGTGTTTGTTTTCTTGAACCCTTGGCGTGCTTTTGCAGGCGCAAAGACGGCTGCGGTCACAGTGTAATCATGGGCTTCAAAGTATTCGGTTTGGTTCTTGCTGTTGCTTTTATGGTTATTTTTCGATTCATCGTCTCTTCTCTTTAGCCATTTCGACAGTCCTGAATTGTGTGATTGCGTTGGCATATGAAGCGTTAGGTCGCCTAGTGCTGATTCTTCAACAAGATGAGATGTGAGATTAGTTTGTTCAGTTCGCCAGATATAGGTGTGGCAGTCTTCAGATCCAGAAATGATGTAGTAGCCGTCATCACTAAGAGTTATTTAGACATTTTTTTTCTTTTGCTCTTTCTTTTTATTACCTAAAAGTAGCTTTAATCTGAAGATTGGTGTTTAGAATACCTTTGTATTTAAAGATGAGACTCTTGTCCTTCATGTTGAACAGCCTCACTCGAGAATCATTTGTGGAAATCAAGATCTTTTCTTCAGTTGGAGGCATACCCGGCATGACTTCAATCCCTGTCACCTTGGGTCCCTTTTTCTTGTTCTTTTTAGCAAGGATGGATATCTGTGTGTTATATTTCAAGCCCTGGGTTTCAAAAAAGTAACAATATCCATCATCAGAACCAGCGATTACCGTCTTACCATCGAGGGTAAAGCCGACGGCCGTAACGTGCTTGAATCCTGGTGCCTCGTTCCAGAATGCTACACGTTTTTCAGGTATACTCCAAATCCTGATACGACCATCCATCGAACTAGACAGAAAGAAGCGGTCATCCTTGGGATGAAACTTGACGGAGGTGACAAAGTTTAGATGTTGGAATACACAGAGGCAGTCATTTTGTGAGACGTGCCATAGTCTATTAGAAAGTTAATATTTATACACATATGAAGAATAAGGACACATATGTACCTTACTGTGTTGTCCATGGAGCTTGACAATAAGAAATCATTCTAATGTATATTATTACCATGACTGATACCCTATTTCTTGATATACCTTTGACCATGCAATATCCAATATGTCTGCTGTGTGTCCTTGGTATTCTCTATAGGGAGTATCGTCTAGTGCTTGAATTGAATTTTCAGTTGTTTGTAATTTCCAGACGAGTACAGTACAGCTCTGGCCAGCAGAAGCCAGGTATTGACCGTCTTTGTTAAACCGAAGTGTCCAGATAGCGCCATAGGGGCTATTGTCTCCAAGATCGTCTGGAGGAGGATCACTGGTGGATATGACTTGTGCAAGCATAAGGCGTGAAAACTCTTGGTTTTGCTTCTTGTATTTTGTTTTTGTCTTTTTTTTTTTTTTTTTAAATCAGCAAGAGTAGAAATAAAACAAGAAACATACTTGCCTTAATATATTGATGAGGCTTTACTGTTGGTGTTGAGACACTTGTCTGAGGTACTATGTTTTCTTCTTCGGTAGATTCCATGCTGTTCTCGTCTTCTTCAGATTCTTCTTCGTCTGTATAATCAAGATGGTCTTTAGCTACAGTGCTTGGTGCAATCTGTTTCTTTTTGAGTCCAAGCCTTTCAAAGAAACTTCTTTTTTGTTTTCTTAAGGGTCCTTTTTTTAGTTAAGAGCTATTGTATATGTTTCAGATGCATTACTTATTAACTGTTGTTGTATCTCCTTCTTCATCTAAAAAGGCATCAAGAACAATTGAGGAATCTATTGGTCATATTGTCTGTTATATGCAGGTTCAATTGTATATGTTCTTACTTGTACCTTTATTCTTCGGCTTCCCTTCTTCACTTGTAGCGTAGGTCATAAAAGGAAATACAAAAAATAAGCAAGTTGCACGTTTTGAATATTTTTGAGGTACAGCATGAATAATCCCCTTAGATATACACTCTTTCTGAAAAGTAAATTCGCCTGTGATTGAAAATAAATGCACCCAATGGTGAGAACAAGACTCATGCTGTATGAAATGTAAATTCGTCGTCGCCAAGAGTACTTTCGTAGTATCAGCCTTGACATCCATGGATACACTGTATTTCCAAATTTAGATGTCGTATTGAAACCATTGTAATGTTGTCAGAGTAATAACTACATATACTCATTTTTTTCCTTTTTGACATGATATCATTTTATTCAAACATATTTTTCTTTGTCGTCTTTTTACGTCCTCTTCCTGTCTTGTCTAATTATTAGTTTAATTGATTCGTCCTGTTAAGGGGGAATGGTTGTGACAGCTATTTTTCATGCGTCACACTCATAAGCATCCTTTCTTAAATTTTTCAAAGTATATCTCTCTTTCTCTCTTTATATCTCCCTTTACCTCTTTAGATATGTCGCAAGGATCTACTGTACCCAAGAGGACAATATCATCATTCTTTCCCTCTATTAAAGATAACAGCAATAGTAATAATACAACGCAAAAAGTACCTGTCAAGAATTTCCTCAAGAGCGGCAACAGAACTTTTGCTAGTCCTTCCAGTGGACCCTTTTCGTTATCAAGCACAGTATTTAAAAACGAAAATGAAGCAAGGAAAAAAGCTCTTTCAGATGATGAAGAAGAAGAAAACGTAAGAGTCTTACGAAAAAGAAAAAAGGGACCTACAAGGCGAATTGTGACGTTTTCTTCAGATGAAGAAGAAGAAGAAGAAGAAGAAGAAGAGATAATAAGAAAGAAACCAAGTAGAATGATTCAGATATCCGATGACGACGATGAAGATTTTATAGACGAAAATGAACAACAAAACAAACGTTTAGAAGGAACAAATCGGGAGACCAATATTCAAAAAATGGCAAATCTCTATCCAAAGATACCAATAGAAGAGGTCGAAGCAGTCTATCGAGAAAACGGATACAATATGGTCAAGACTGTGCTTGACCTCGCATCCTATGACGGGTCAAAGAAACGCAGAACAGAGGATGCGATGGAACTTGACATGAGAGGCCGTAACATCCTCAAAAAGTCCAACAGAGAAGCAGAGATGCTTAAATTCTTTAATACAGCCACCTCACAGGACATACAAGAATTGACTGGCTGTAAACCGCATATTGCAGATAAGCTCATACAAGAGCTTCGTCCTTTTGAAAATGTGGATGATCTTTCAAACAAGCTAAAGAAAGAACGAGGCATGAGTGTAAAGTACATAAACACCTACCTTGAGATCAACGAAGGATATGATGCAGTAGACGAAATCATTAAAGAAATCGAACAGACAGGAAGTCAGCTACAAAGCATCTTGAACATTTGGAAAGAGATGTCTTCCGAAAATAATAGCGAAGAAGAAGAAAATGATAATGAAGGGGAAGAGGACGAGAAGGCAGGACTTCATCTGGTTGACATCAATCTAGCCAAGGTCGATAAAACCAGTCCGTTGTACAAGGACGCGCTCAACGGATTCTTGACAGAACAACCCGAAATTATCAGCAAGGAGATCCAATTAAAAGATTATCAATTGCTTGGTATCAACTGGATGCTGCTACTCTATCGCAAGAACATCTCTGGTATCCTAGCCGACGAAATGGGATTAGGCAAGACGGCTCAAGTGATCAGTTTCCTGGGTAGGCTGTATGAGCTGGGCGATCATGGCCCACATTTGATTATCGTCCCAGCATCCACCATTGAGAATTGGTCACGAGAATTCAAAAAGTTCTGTCCGAGTCTAAATGTGAGAATGTACCATGGTACACAACCAGAAAGAATGGATCAGCGATACGAACTGGAAGAGGATGAATATGAAGTGATCCTCACGACTTACAATACAGCTACGGGTAGTGTAGAAGATAGGTCCTTTTTGAAGAATATTAAGTTCAAAAGCGTAATATTGGACGAAGGCCATATGATCAAAAACTGTACAAGTGCAAGATACAAATACCTCATGAAGATTAAAAGCCAATTCAAGTTATTGTTGACTGGTACACCGCTTCAAAATAACCTGCAAGAGTTGGTGTCCCTTTTAACCTTCATTATGCCTAATACCTTTAAAAACTATGAAGAAGAAATACGATCGATATTCAAGATCAAGACCAACGAATCATTATTGCAAAAGAAGAGAATCATACGAGCAAAGCAAATGATGACGCCCTTTTTATTGCGTAGAAAAAAGAAGGACGTGTTGAAGGATTTACCACAAAAGATAGAGATTATAGAAGAATGCGAAATGACAAAGCAGCAACAAGATGTATATAATTCAATACTAGAAAATAGAACTCAAGAAAGGATGGAGAATATCATTATTCACCTAAGGAAAGCAGCCGATCATCCACTCTTGTTTAGACACCTGTACACAGATGACGTGTTGAGAAAGATGACCAAGGATATCATGAAGGATGTCAAATACTGGGATTCGAATGAAGAATACGTATATGAAGATATGACGGTGATGTCAGATTATGAATTGAATGAACTTTGTAAAGAAAACAGGACGATTAAAAAGTATCAGCTGAGTAATGAAGAATGGATGAACTCGGGCAAGATCACCAAGTTGAAAGAAATACTGCAAGACAAGATAAAAAACAAGGAAAAAGTATTGATCTTTAGTCAGTTCACGAGGATGTTAAATATTCTAGAACTCGTCATGCAGACCTTGGATATAAAATATAGACGATTGGATGGAGAGACAAAGGTGATGGAAAGACAAGAGGTCATTGACGAATTCAATCAAGATGAATCTATTCCCGTATTCTTACTAAGTACAAAAGCAGGTGGATTTGGTATCAATTTGACATCTGCAAATATCGTTATCCTTTATGACTTGGACTTTAATCCTCAAAACGACAAGCAAGCAGAAGATAGGGCTCATAGAGTGGGTCAGACCAAAGATGTGACAGTGATTAAACTCATATGTAAAAATTCGATTGAAGAATACATCTTGAAGATGGCAGATATCAAGTTAAGGCTAGACAAGACTATTTCAAGTGATGAACTGCTTTTACAACAACATTTGTTATTGACTAATAACAACAACAACAACAACAACAACAATAATAATAATAATAATAATACTAGAAGCAAATAAAGATAAATAATAATATGTACATTCACACAATCATCGGATCGTCCTTCTCAACCACCAATTTTCGACGCTTTTTGCGATTGTTTGCACATGTTTTTAGCGCTGATTTCATTTCTACCATCGTGAACGGTTTACTTATGAAATCATTCATGCCTGCATCAATACAGATTTGTCTATCTTCTCTTGATGCTGATGCGGTGAGAGCAATGATGTAAACATCCACACAATTGAGTAATTCACTGTTTTCTTTGCTTCTTTCCTTTATGATCTCTCTTGTTACTTCTAAGCCATCCATCTCTGGCATATAAAGATCCATAAAGATCACATCAAACACGCTGTTCTTCATCAAACTGAGTACTTCTTTTCCATTGTTGGCAATCACTACGTCAATATATCCTAGTCTTTTTAATATGCTTATAGCTATCTTTTGATTCAGTATGTTGTCCTCTGCTAATAGTATTCTTAATGGATGCACCTTGGCCAAATTTTCCTCTTTTCCTTGTGGTTTGCGTGCATAGGGTTTTATATTTGCTCTTGATGACGTACTATTATTATTGTTGTTGTTGTTTCCAGCTGCACTCATAATACTGATAGAACCTGTATTTGTGTTGTTATTCTTTCTACCATCTAGCGCTTGGGCGTCCTCTGCCATAGGGGAATCGCTCACTTCATCCAGCTGATGGGGTGCCGCCCTGGTCAAGAGCGGTCTTTGATGTGGATGTGGTGCTGGTATAAAGTTGGTATTGTTGTTGTTATTATTGTTATTAGTGTTGTTATTACTACTGTTATTACTGTGGTTATTATTGCTGGTACTACTGAAATAAGTTGAGTTGGACAGTGTAGGTAAAGGTGACACAATGTCAAGCGGGTTGGAGTGGCTGCTACTATCCGAGATGGTTGAAGAGGGTGAAGAGGGTGAATTCATATAACAATTTGTAGGGGTTGTATTACTATCGCTACTATAATGTCTTCCTCTTGGTGCTACTGTCATGGGTAAAGTCAATGCGAATCTAGATCCAACACCTTCCTCTGATTCAACCCAGACGCATCCGCCCATTCGATTGACGAGTGTACTTGATATAGCCAGACCTAATCCTGTACCTCCGTATCTTCTCGCTGTGGATATATCAATTTGTGAAAATGACTTGAATAATTTTGGTAGTCTGTCTGCTGGTATGCCAATACCCGTGTCGGTCACTGATATCTCTAATACTGCCTTTTCACTGAAATAGTCCATATCGTCATCTGTAGTGGGTGATGTTCCTTTGTTACTAAAACTATCCTTTCTTTCCTGCATAGCTCTCGTCCATATAGTCTCGATCTTTGCATCGTATCGCTCTTTGAATGTCATACGTTTATCTGATCCCGCTTGTTGCTGTTGTTGTTGTTGTTGAGGTGTACGAGGCGTTGGCATAGATCGTTTGATACGAATGTAAATACCACCTTGTTTTGTAAACTAACTCCTAGTATGTTAGCTCCTAAAGTAAAAGGAGTGGGGGATAAAGGTACCTTGACTGCATTTGATAATAAATTTAATATAATTTGTGTTAATCTCATTGTATCTCCTAATAAATGATCTGGCACGTCTGAATCTATTCTCCAAATAATCGGTAATACCGTCTTGCCCTTTTTATGCATGAATGGCTTCAAGAGTATTCCGCTGGCTTCTAATTGTTGAATAAATTGTGGTAATGGAATATTGTCATCTTTATCAGGTGGACATTCTAATACGTAAACAGCTTTGTTATGTTGATTCATGGCTGCTTGATGTCTAGCCATACTGAGTGAATCTGCATATGTATGAGTCATATTGAATAGATGCATACATTAAATGTGTATACCTTTCAAACATTTTCTTAAACTGAATCTTCTTGTCTCTAGTTTAAACTTGGGATCATGATTTAATTTAGAAATATCCAAGATATCATTGACAATCTAAAAAAAAAAGGTATGAGCAGGTGTTTTGTGCATTTGAATGTTCTTATTACAGTCAAGATATGATTTCCACTTGTTTGAATAAGTTCTAAGTGCTCCACTTGTTCACTATTCAGATTGAGTCTTTCTTGCAATAATAAATCGGTCAAGGCAATGACTGCATTCATAGGTGTTCTAATAAATGGTGTGAGTCGTAAAGAAGGAGAAGAATAGGTAAAAAGTAGAACCTTATTTCATGACTCATGTCTGCTAAAAATTTCAGCTTATTTTCTGCATCCAAAATGGCTAAATCTCTTGCAATCATCAGCTGTTCTTCTCTACTTGTTTGATTCAACTCGTTTATACATCGTTTACTGACTTTAAATAATAGATCCCTATCCTCAACTTGATCATCGCTCATCACGCAGAGAATACCATTTCTTTCTTTCTTTTCTTTTGTTAGTTGAATGCCAATAAACTGTTTAAATAGAGGATAGATATCTTCTTCGACTAGATGTGGATCTTGAATGATACACGGGTTTGAAATGTCACTTGATGATAATGTCTTTATGAAGGGTGAGTTGGTATTTAGTAAAGAAATTGGAATAATACTATTGGGTTTCCTATTGAACATATGAGGAATATATACATATGATAGAGTGCATCTATTTACATGTTTTTGGTATGGTTCATCTTGGTTGAATATATCGATCGTATCATCAAATAATGATCACTCCACTCGTTTATTTTTTCTTCACCTTCAGGAGAACTCGATCGAGATATGACATTACATTTGCCTTCTGTTTGAGGATAAATCGTCAATAGTTGTTTATATTCTTCGGTTGATAATAATTGTAATAGTATACACGTATGACTGTTTGTTAGTTCTGCTAGTTCTCTTACAAGATTGTCTAGAAACTGAATGCCGCAATGTGAAAAGGTAGAGTTATAAAGTTTAAACTCTTTGTTGTCCATACAAAAAAATAAAAATAAAGAAAAGGAAAGAAAGACAAAAAATTGCTTTTTACACACGGCTTTCTATTTTCTGTAAAATACACTCTTTTACAGCCTTTTTTTAATCCTAAAATATCTAGACAAAAAAAATTTTGGAGATTGAAAAATATCTGTTTTACTCAGACTTTCAATCTAGAATTGTGTTTATAAAACAGTATCAAAGTTACTATGGCAACAAAATAGATTGAGTCCAATAAAAAAGATTAAATGTCAAGGATTATTCATGTCATCTGGTTCAAATATTGACTCTTTATTTGTTTTTGGGTTCCAGTAATTTACGATCATGCAGATCCATTGCCCACATAGCACCACTATAATAATACATTTAATATAATATCAACATAAACAGAGCAATACTTACCCTATTTGATTTGTGTAAATAAAGAGATAACCAACAAACGGAATCATTTCCAACACAGTAGCCACGAGACCAAATTGAAAATATTCTACAAACTTTTGTTCAATCCTTCGATGAACTTGTGCATGGGTCCAATGATAGAGATTAAAGTATCTTCTGTGTGCTTCTCCTGCTCTGAAAAGAGCTTGAATACAAATGAACCCAGCAGGTCCAATCACTGGTATAATATTTAATGGTAATGTCATGATGAAAATAGCTGGCCTCAAAAGAAAAGCACCCCATGACTCATCATCCTGTTGAGCCGTAATAATGGCAATACTTTGTGGTGAAAGGTACGCATGGTCTCGGAGATCATCTCTATTCTGCGCAGGTCCACCTACAGCTTCAGCAATCTGCGTCGTATCGTCTTCTTTGACAGGAAGCGCGTTTCGTTCTTGCAGGATAGCATCAAATAAGCGCGTACGAATGGATCCAACAAAATACGTGCCCAGTTGAATCGTGATAGCTGCTGCCTCAGCACAGCATATGATGCCTGCTGTTGCAGGAACCAAAAAGGATATGGCGGTTCTGTGGGTTTGAGGTTCTAGTATGGCCTGGTAAACCTTACGTATGATACTCTGTTGAAAACCATAACCATACCGAATGAGAGGAATGACAGTGATTGCACTCGAAGCAACTACTTTCAATATAGAAAGTAAAATGGGTCCTGCGTATTTCTTTGGGTGATGGAATAAATGAAATAATCCTCGGATAGGATATAAACCTGGGCCTATCCTTTGTTCTTTGCCTTTCAATATGTTTAGCATAAAAAAGAGTTAGACTCTCAATTCGACTCATGATTTCATCTTTCCCACAATCGAAATGACTGCTTTTTCCCCCCACGGCTTTCTCTCAATCAGTACAAAGGCATAGCGTGTATATGATGTACTTTTTAATGTGTACGTATATAATGTTGCGAGTGTAAACTAAGCTGAATATTACATACGTCTTTATTGTCTGAAAGCAAGAGTAATAAAAAGGACGGATTTACTCAAATAATGATTGTTTTTTATTATTGTATTGGTCATTAAAACGCGCTCTCTCTCTCTCTCCTTTTCATATGCTTGTCTGATTACACTTTTGATATGTATCGTAAATTAGCCTGTTCTTCTATCATTGTGTACCCCGTTGACACTCTTTATCGTACCATTCATTCTTTAAGAATAGAGTAAAAGACTAAAAGGACTAGAACATAGCATACAAGTTTGAGCTTTCATGGATATACTAAATAATAAGAACGTTCTTTCTTTAAGGGAAAGCATTCAAAAGAATTTTAATGACTATGTTCAATTTCTCTCTGCAAGAGTGTGACTGGGGAATCACAAGAACGAATTTCTGTAACCTATTGCTTCTAACCTACTTTCTACTTATTCTCTCGCTCTTTATTTCTCTCCTTTTTATATATAAACATACTGACGATCAAATTAGCTTTGCCATGTCGTCCAAGAGAGGAGATCTTGACAACTTTCGTACAACAAGTATAGACGGTCTATCGATGAAAATAAGGCCCTTTCGACAGTGCGTATTTATATTGGACGAACTTTTATCTTGTTTCGAATGCATCGAGTTCATCGTGCCAGTCCCCGAGACAGCCACTGTATACCACCAAGAGATCGAGCATCCTATGGACTTTACAACCTTGGAACAAAACTTGTTTAACAATAAATATAAAAGTTACCAAGACTTTCGACAAGATCTTGTCCTTATTTGGACCAACGCAACTACCTTTCACCGCGATTTTGATCCAATTTATAAACAAGCTGTAGTGTTGAAAGATAAATTCCATATATTAGAAGCATACATTTTTGAACGAGGGCCCAAGTACGGTTTGATGATCTTGTACACATACATATCATTGACGTCTTTTTGTTGTTGTAGACCCAGTTTTTTATCAATTACTATAAAAGAAGTAGATAGCATACTTCTTCAGCCTGCTGCAGAAGAAAGAACGTGTCTTGTCCGGTTCCCGATGTACAAAGAAATTACTCCACATAGGAAAAGGTAGAAGTGTCTATATCGATTTACAAGCTACGTACTTATGCAGACCCTACATAGCACTTTATACTTCATACAGACAATACCAGATGATCCAACAAGAAAACTAAGAGGCTACGCCAACGTTCGAACCTTATTTTATCAGCTAAATCAGCCCTTTTTCAACTGCATTGGTCATACACAACAATCAAAGTTACCACTGCCTCGATTCTACATTTCAAAGAACCGAGCATTATTAGCACAGGGTGTAAAAGATCCAAATGCATCCATAGCCGTACTTTATAACGTGCGTATTGAACCAATCCCTGATAGCCCAGCCAATTTGCTCAGGTTCACCGCGACCGTGATCATAGTCGAGCCCATAGGTGAAATTCATGCATTCCATCAAGCGTCCATCCCTGATGGCGATAAGCGTGAAAACGGACCAAGTGCGTGGATGAAGATGCAGATTGTTAAAGTAGTAGAAAATGTACAAACGGTTATCAATAGCGAGATTGACAAGATGTTTTTGCGTGGAGTGTACAGGACATTCCGCTTGACGACGACTGAAGAGGATGCAAGTAAGATGTCGAACCCAGGGATTTACGGATTGTTTGTCAGATCCATCTTGGAGCCTGTTTCGGCTACTAAACCCAATGGACCCTCTACTCCCGCACAGGAAGCGGGCTCATTTTGGTCTGATTTACTGCATGAGCAAAGACCATCTGACAGTACCTCACAGAACACAGTTAAGGCGGGTAGCTCACAAAATAGTTCTCAGGCGACGATCATACGTCCTATGGAGTCAAACAACAAAGAGGACACACAGATCAATAGAAACCCATCTCCTGTATCCAACAACTTGGCCGTGCAGCCAAACACTTCTATACACATGCCAAATCAAACAAACACACAGCCACAGAAACTAAAGACGAATGTAGAAAATGGGTTGCCTTCCTTAGCTATTCGCTTACCTCTAAAAAGAAAACCAACTATTTCTGATACCCGGGAAGATCCCACAAGACAGCCGCGTGCACCTATAAATAACAACACAAACCAAGGTTCGCCTTTGAATGGCTTGCAACCACAATCACCTCTTATTGAAACGCAACGTCCTGCGCAAAGAGATCAATCAGAGCCTCCTCTTATTGAAACGCATCGCCCTGCGCGAGTAGAACAACCACAAACTCCTCTTGTCGAAACGCATCGTCCTGCGCAAGGAGAGCAATCGCAGACTTCTCTGGTCGAAATGCATCGTCCTATGCGAGTAGAACAACCACAGTCTCCACTTGTTGAAGCATATCGTCCTATGCGAGTAGAGCAACCGCAGTCTCCTCTTGTTGAAACACCTCGTCCTGTGCGAGGAGAACAACAGAAGTACGTTTGGTCACCTGTCACTCAACCCAAACCAAACGGCTCTCGTTCTCCACAACCTTCTTCATCTTATATCCCGACACGACACACAGCTCAATGGAACCTTCCTCGTCCAAACGTGAGTCCCGTATGGGTTCAACCTTGGCAGGTTAATCCAGATATCCGACACCCGCCGACGATGCATAGCAGGCAGGCCCAGTACACGGCACCAGTGCATTATTACACGCCCCCACATCCTCTCAGCCAGGCGTCCAACCGCCCTAGACCTGATCCAAGCAGATATCTTCCACCTCCAGTGAATGAAGCGACAAAAGCAATCGCTCAACAAGCCGCCGCTGCGGCCATGGCTGCCACAGCAGCGGTGCAAAAGAAGCAGCAGGAAGCCACTGTATATGATAAACTGATGGCGGCTGCTAACAAGCATCTTCAAAAGGATACATCAGCCCAACAGAAGTCAAATGAAGTTGTGCATGCTGAACCTGGTCGAGAGCCTTTTGATATGTCCTTTGCTCGTAACCTAGCATGGCATCTACCTAATTTTAATGCTTTCCCAGATAAAACAGCGACCGACCCGCAGGACAACGTGGGTATCGGGGCTGCAGAGTCCAATCTGTCTCGTTCAGTAGAAGCTGTGGCAGAACCTATTGTCAAGCAAGCACTTTCCACAACAGAAACGGCAGTAGTGCCAGCGACAACCGCGACAAGAGTAACGTCAGCAACAACAGAGACGGTCGCGACAACTGCAGTGCCACCAGTGCCACCTAGCACGGTAATGACAACATCAGCACCTGCCACAAAAACTTCAACGACACCAGCAACGACAGAAGTAATACTAGCAGCAGAACCTGCCACAAAAACTTCAACAATACCGGCAACGTCAGCGAAAGCAACGACAGAAGTAATACCAGCAGCAGAACCTATCACGGAAACAAAAGCAACGCCGGCAGTGTCACAGGTAATGCCACCAGCAGCACCTAACACAGTGATGACAACAGCAGCACCTGCCACAAAAACTTCAACGACAGAAGTAATACCAGCAGCAGAGCCTACCACAGAAACAAAAGGAACTTTAGCGATGCCAGCTACACCAGAAACGCTCGCAACGTCGTCTACAGCAGCAATGTCTACAACGACAGTAGTGTCAGCTACAACCATTGAAACACGTAATAAAGAAAGTATAACAGAGACTGTAAAGCTGGAACAAAAAGAGGAAACGGTGAACAGTATAGCGATTGTGCCTAAGGAGGTATCTAGCGGAGATCTAGCCATACGAACCCAACTATACGAGTTCCGAAGTAGACAATTATTCTGCAAGCTGATAGACTGTAAGTTTCTGAATGACTGTAAAGTAAAAGCAACTAAATATTGGGGGACAATCTATGTCTTGTAGTGTCTAGGGAAATGTCTGTGCCGGTCGAAAACATCAACAGCTACAGGTTTGACATCAAGGCATCACCCAATGCCGAAGGTTATTTCAAACAAGTCTACTTTCTCCGTGACGACAAGCGCAAGGT
Source organism: Rhizopus sp. PT2906 (assembly GCA_025529335.1). NCBI lineage: Eukaryota > Fungi > Mucoromycota > Mucoromycetes > Mucorales > Rhizopodaceae > Rhizopus > Rhizopus sp. PT2906. The sequence goes on from JAMYHX010000156.1 coordinate 44,211, forward strand.
AGTGCAGACGTTTCGACGCATGACGACGGCACAAAGGGTGACTGAAATTGCCAGTCTGTTGAAACTGAAGGACAAGCCTCATATCGGACAAATCACAGAAGTGATTGAAGAGAACGGCGAGATCATTGGGCTTTCGATGGAACGGTATCAAAAGACACTGAAACAGTACACGCATGCACACTCGCATCATCGTCTGACAGCTCATCAAAAGATGGACCTGGTGATACAGTTACTCGAATGTATGAAAACCATTCATGACCATGGCTTGGCTCATCGCGATCTTTCCGAGGTCAACTTTATGGTGAACGAAACCAAGGAGCAGTTACCGGACGGAAGCACAAAGGCAGAGGTCTATCTTATTGATTTTGGAAAGTCTACCTTTGTCTTTCCTACAGATGTCCGTCAGTGGTGGATTCAGTTGCCTCCGGGCGAAACAGAGTCGAGTGAGATTGTTCCGACAACAGAGGAAGAGCTCAAGGAGTGGTGTGATCAGTTGCCGTGGATGCGGGCAAAGCCTGATCATGGTTACCGACTGTACCGATCGATTCAGACCATGCCCAAGAGTCGCGTCGATACCCAAGAGTTGCCGTGGTTGATCAATCCTTTGGCCGAAGACATGTATTCGATCGGCACCATCATCTGGAAGATGTTTGCCGAGACCGAACCCTGGTACGGTATCCTGGAGACAGACATTAAAAGCTTGAGGGATATCGTCAGTGATGATTATAACATTGAAAAGGCGCTTGAACGAGAGGTGCCTGGCAAGCTCAGTAAAGAGTTACTGCTTCATACTCTAAAGGTAACACCTCAGGAACGAAAAACGGCAGATGAGATGCTTGCTTGGATTAAGGATCCTCAAATCAAGGAAGAATTGATCAATGAATGGCAGGTGTATGCGCCTGTAGATAGACAAAAGAGACATGCGAAAAAGTTTGATGATGAATCTGTTGAGTTGCCAGTAAAGAGGCAAAAGCCAGGACGATTAGGTCGTCCAAAAATATATCCTATAACACCATCATAATGCTCCATACTTTTGTTCAATTGTAAATAATCTTTCTTTTATTCATAGATAATAGAATAAATATACATTCTGCCCTCCTTTTATTGTTGCTAAATCGGTAAAACTGAGACTGCACGTCTTCCGATATATGAGGTTCCATATCTCAATGTTGTTACGCCTCCAGGAATATAAGATCCAACATACCTAATTCAAGTAAATAAACAGTTTGGTCCCCCTTTTTTTTCTTCTTTTACCATATCAGAGCAATGATCTGAATGACCGAAAAGATGATGATCAGTGTCGTACTACGTGCCTAAGGAAATGGATTAAACGTTATGTCTATGTCCTTTTCTTTGGACTTACAATTAATGCAGCATATAACGTCAGTGCCACTGAGCCTAAATAAGATACAGTAAACGGTAATCGTTCCATTGATATCATGTGTTTAATGTGTGCCCAAGGACCACGTAATAAGGCCACACTCACCAAAATCAAGACACTGCCCACTATATAGTGTTAGATTCTCTCTCTTTTCTAAAAAGTAAATATCACTTACATGTGAATGTAGCTGCAAATTTCCCCAAGAATAAAGGTAAAAAGAAGAAAGACTATACATAATGTATTGATATAAAACTAGGTGCGCATAAAAAGACTTACCAAGCAGCAGCAGCCGATACCAAGTGCCAAGCAAAGTGCAAAAGCCAAGACTCTCTATTGTTTTTTTATTAGAATTAATATAAAAAAAAAAGGACACTATATGCATACCTCCATTCGAGATAATTGGTACCATGGTTCTTCTTCCTCTTCAACATTGCCAATAGGAATATAACCTTGAACAGTATTTGTGACGTTTGAAAAGGTATTCGAGGCAGACTCACGAAGAGATTGGAATGCTGATTTTGCTGTGTCATTTGTAGGTAAGGCTATATTGTTGCCTCTTGACAGTTGAAAGCCTCGTAATGAGTTTTTGAATGAGCTTTCGATTTGTGACATTTAACAAGAAAAAAAAAAAGAGATAATAAATTTAATAATGTTATGCAAGCTATTTTTTACATTGTTTTTTATTATCTTTTTTTTTATTTGGTTCATAAAAAAAGGGGGGGTATTTATAAATAATGCCTTTAAATAGGTCCATTCTCACTAACATAGTAACGATTGATCCAATCACGAACAAAGATACTTGCCTTGGAATATTTTCTTGAAGTCCATTTTGTGAAAAAGGCATCATGAACAACAGGTTGTGACAAATAGTCAAGAAGGATTTCAACAATAGGCTTTACGTCATGAAGGGTATATCCTGATAGTCTGATCAGATCAGAGGTCCATTTGGTTCTACCAAGCATCTTTCTTGCCAGACAAACAGAGGCAGCGGCCATCAAAGAAGGTCTGACGGTCATCAGACGATGATCAATATAACAGACTTCCATAAAGTACTTTGACAAGGTACGTGTGTAGACATCAGCGGTTGGGTCTTCATTCAAGAGACGTCGCAAGAAATTCATGGGGTTTGCATAGCATAGTTCAAAGTCCAATATGCTTAAAATAAAGCATTCGGCCCTGACTAATTCATCTTCTTCAATCGTATCACCTGTCATGTATAAAAAGTCTTCAAGGGCAGGACAGCACATCTCTTCGAATTTAGTTGCGATAAAAAGAGCAGCTGTACCCACAAGCTGCATTTTGCCTAGTGCAACCGTACGTCTGGATAAGAAACGATCAATGATATTAACAGCTAAAAACAGAGTCTCAGGCAATAATTGAAAGAGATAGTGAACTTCAATCACCCAGTCGATAAGGACACCACGTGTGGACCAGTTGATTTCGACCTGTTTGTCCATATAGTTAGCATCAGCCATTTTTTGATGCTCAGATTTGAGAAGATTATGGAATATTTCTTCATTATATTCAGCTACCATCATGGGATCATTACAGCTTACTTCTTGCAACAGATTCTTTGATTGAAGCATAAAGTTTTGAGCGCGTGTTTCTTGCATTTTGTCAAAGGCAATGGCTTCATCATTGGTATCTAGTTCAATAGGAGGGGCACCAGGCACAAGATATTTTTGTTTATATAGCTTCAACTTTTTATGATGTTCTTGTACTTCATCTTCATCTGTTTCAAAAGCGCGCTTTAAACCAATAATTGTACTAAGTGGCTTCTTTTTAAATAAATGTTTGAGATGTGCAGGGACTTCAATAGGAATAATGGGAACAATCTCAATTTTTGGTTCATCAGTTGCGTATCTTGTTTCGTTATCTTCAAAGAAATCCTTGACAAGTTCATCAAATTCTTCTTGACGCTTATCTGCCTTTGGAACTTGTTGGGTATCTTCCTTTTTTATTGGTTTATCATCTTGATCTCTTATTTTGTTTCCGCCAGGGATTTGTGAAGACTTGTTTATATTAGTATAGTATATTTTTATAATCTTTTTTATATTATTACCTTTAATTGAATATCATTTCCTTTTCTGTTGTTACTCTTATCAGAAAGAATCGGACGTTCTTGTTGTTGTTGTTGTTGTTGCCGTTGAAGAATATTTTTAGTAAATGAAGAAGTGCTATTTGCTAGTTTTGTTGTTGTTGTTGATGAATATGAATTGTTGAATTTTGGTTGAATGTCGTTTTCCTATAGTCACAATGAATAATTAAATCATTAAAGAATTTACGCACAACTTACGCGTTGTCTAATGTTTAGGTCCATTTTATTAAGTTTTTATATAAAAATGAAAATGATGATGAATATGTAATAAAAAGAAAACAAGTGAAAAGAAGCGAAAAGAAGAAGAAGAAAAAAAGAAAAAAAAAAAAAAACAGAAAAGGGAGAACCAATTTGTGAGGTCAGCAAAAATAAATAAGTAAGCATGTAAACAAAAAGAATTCGTTATAGATAGAATAGCTTATTTTATTTAATTGATATACATTTTTAATCTTTATTCTTTGGTATTGTATCTCATTCTGTTATTGTTGCCTTTATATAGAATAATGAATGAGTTTGCGGTACAACACTTACCATCGGTAATAATAATAGTAATAATATATGGTTTTAAGCCACTTTTTTTTATTTTTGTAAGCCACTGAGTAAACAAAGTGGTACCTGAATTTAGAAAAGATACTCTTTTGATAATCCAAAGAGTATATGTATATATCATTGCTTCATAAATAGATCAAATAACAAAGGGAGTAGATGATACAGGGGGGTACATGTGAAATGTAGACTAGTACAAAAGGAAAAAGAAAACCTGCCAATCAATAACAGTCAAAATATTGGTACCCACAACTTTACCTGAGCGTGTCACAGATCACACTATAGAAGATAAAGAGTAAAGGTAATGATTCACTGTTGAATTATGCTTCATTAGCATACATGCAAAAAGAAGCACGACAATAGGATTCACTTTTCTATTGTGTTCTATAGTCTGAACATGACACTTTTTTTTTATTGAATCAATTAACAAAGAAAAAGAGTGATTATCTGATAAACATTCCTGAACTAGAAACATGTATTTTAATAATAGTAATAATAATGACGACAATCAGATGAAGCTACATCTTTCTGCATAAAGATATTGTTTCAAATAGTTTTTTTTTTTTCCTTTTAAGTGCGTGGCTGTAGTTGGTACATTTCCTTTTTTATTTTAAATAGTTTGAAATGTAAAAGAGAGAAAGAAAGAGAAAGACGCGACCATATGCGCAACAATTCTTTTCTTCTACACTCTTGATCTTCGAACAGGCGGACGATGACCTAATGAGTCATGTCTACGGATGTAATATCGCTTTTCCCACAAATCACCATATCCATCTATGTCATCATCTTCTTCGTCATAGTCTACCCCATCGTCATAACGATACCCTTTCAGACTATTACGTTTATTCAGTATAATACTTGATGCCCATGGTCTATCTTGCATATATCCACTATGACTACTATCGCCGCTTCTGTTACTATTTATGGGATAAGTTTGGGTATAATGATGATCCATATCATCGTATAAGTCGTGGTTATTCTCATAATACACATCATCATCAACAATGGTATCTGTCTGCTCTTCGTCATCACTTTCTTCACGTTCATATGTATACCACGTCGGTTTCTCATCAAACCGTACCTTTTTTTTATTTTGTTGTTGTGGAGGTTGCTGTGGCGACGGATAATGTAGTGGCTTTGGTTGTCGTATTTGTTGTTGTTGTTGTTGTTGTTGCGGTATTACTTTTTTTCTTTGTATTCTTTGTTCTATCTGCGGACTAAGAATATACCCCATTGGTTTTTGATATTGTACTGGCTTTCTTTTTATTTGTACATGTTGTTGCTGAGGGGAAACAACGGGTGAATTCAGTGTATACTGTTGTTGCTGCTGCTGTTGTTGTTGTTGTTGTTGACTTAGCATAGAATTATAAGCTGCTGCAGTATTCATTATGTACTGAGCAGCCGTCAGTACATTCATGTAATTATGCTGATTATAGAGTAATGAATTATTTGGGTACATGGCAGGATGAAGCATGGCAGGATTAAAGCTGGATATTGGTGGGTGTGGTGATATATGTGGCAACATGGTTGGTTGTTGAGTTTGTTGTTGTGGTGTTGGTAGCGGCTGTCGTGAAGGAATAATGTTTGTATAGACATCAACAGTAGCAGACGCTTGAATTGGACTATCTGTGATTTGATTTGGTTTATAAGCTCGGATGATATGCAATACATTTTCCCAAAAGTCAAGAGGCATCTTTTTAAACTTGGATGCTGGTTGATTATGATTGACTGTGTTTGAATCATCGTTACTACGAAGATCCAGCACGATGATCTTGACTGAGCTATCGGGTCGTTCATCGAATATGTGTGGTGATCGTCCTTCCTTTTTGATTCCCGTCACTGAAAGAATTAGTGAAGAATAAAGAAAACATAAAGTTACCTGTTATCACAGGAGGTATCCCATTCGATGTTGTCTGTCTTCTTATACGTATGTGGGGATCTGGCTTATTCGGCGAACAGTGAACATAAAGGACAACAGGATCGTTTGGACCACAGACAGTCGTAGTGTCGTGGTTAGTCAAGTTTGCAGAGTCCAGCTTGAATAATTTTTATATAAAGAAAAAGAGGGAAAAAAAAAAGAGAGAAAAGAAAAAAAGAGGTGTAACGTAAATAAAGTATGAGAGGTGTGATTATTCTTTCTCTTTCTAGTCATACTCTATTTTTCTCTCTCTTTCTCTCTTTGTTTTCCTATTTTGGGTACACCTTTTATGCTTTAAAATGACAATAAAAAATAACAAAAGGAATATATTATTTTTAAATCCAAACTTGGAATTGTGTATGTAAACTAAATGTTTTCTAAAGCAGCATCTTGTTGTGCTTCTGCTGCGATATTCATTCTTGCTTTAATCGCACTCTTTCTTTGTGTTGAAAAATGAGACATGCCATTATCGTAACCCATACCCGTATATTGCTCATCCGTCAATTCCTGCTCAGGCGGTGCCGCAAATCCTGTACGGTGTGTCTTTTGAGGCTCGAGATCATTTGATGTCACGATGCTGCGACGAGATCGTGTGCCTCTCCTCTTACGTCTGATCAACGTTAGATTTCATTCTCTTTTTTTGTTATGCAATTTATTACCTCGATTCTCTTGTTTGGTCCTTTTCCATTCTTTCAATCATAGCATCCGTCAATTCAATAATCGCTGGTGTGAAAACTTCTGCTTGTTGGTTATCACGAATTGCATTGCCCATTTGACTAGGTTCATGTTGCTGCTCTTCCTCTCCCAGTACCAAAAGTGATTTCTTATATACATGTATTTGTTCTCGTATCAAGTGAGCTATGGCAGTCCTATATAATATTTCATTAGCTGCTATCCCTATTTTGTATAAAGTTGATATCTCACTTGAATTCACCACCAAGTCCCAACTCGGTTACCAACTTTTCTGCAAACTCTTCAGGGCTATTCTTTGGACATCCAACATCCCATTCAAACTGATCTATCAATTCTTTATTACCCACAGTGATATCCAGTTTGATGATCGTCTTTAGTTCGTCTGTCTCTTGAGGTGTGGCTGCACTTAGATTATAATCTTCCAATTGTTCTTTTATTGACTTGGCAATAGGTTCAACAAATAGACTGGGTGGTAACCTTAGGTCAAGACAAATGACTTCAGCAAATTGTTCATGTGTAATCAATGTCTCTATACACATAAAGATGAGTTTCCCTGTTTTTGTATTCGTTCTACAATATTGATTACCATTTAGATTCCAAGTAAATGTGTCTCTTAGTTTATATCCTTCAATCTCCAAGTCAATCCGAATAGGCACTAAACATTCCTCTTTATCTGCTTGTTCTTTTAAAGCCTCTGTTGAACTTTTTTAACAAAGAAAATTAGTGCCCGTTCCTTTTACATCCTTGTTCACTTTACAAATTAAATCGAACTTGTTGCTTCCTCTTCTTTTCAGCAGGGTACTTAATCTTAGGTTGAAATCCTGTCTTTCCATTACCAAATGATTGATATCCTGGTCCAAATAGATGAGCAGGGTTTTGACTCCTGATCCTCCGTTCCAAATTAGCCTGCTCGATCAATTTTTTCTTTTCTTGTGCCAGTTCGACATGACGCTTATATTGGGTATTAAGTATGGCTTGATATTCATCGTCGCGCCTTTCATATTGTCTTAGTGTCTTTTGTGCTGCTTCAGAAGATGCTGGTTTCAAATTGAATGGTTGTTTTGTCTGCATTCGGACCATGTCTTGCCATGGATGTGGAGGATTTGGCGTTTGTCCAGGCATCACACCAGGTACGACGCCTCCACCCGTATTACCACCTGCGGCAGCTGCGGCAGCAGCAGCAGCAGCAGCATTTAATCGTTGTTGCTGCAAAAATTGTGCCTGTAGATTAGCTTGCATAAAAGAATCAAGAAAAAAAAAGAGAAAAAATTTCTAAAAAAGGGTGTGTTTGTATCTCTGCGAATGACGTGGACCGTCTATGTTTACAAAGAGAAGGCACTTGTTCAAACAAAAGAAGGTCCTTATCTTTTCCTTTTAAACAGAACTTGTTTTTTGGACCTTGTATTGTTATGTTTTTTTTTTTTGTCTTGGCTTGATTTTGTTGCTAGGATGCACACTAAAAAAACCTGATCTGCTCAGTGCTGATATAGTAAAGGAGATTTATTTTGTTCTTCATATACCCCTGAATTCTTGGATGATAAAATCGACCGCAAATAAGTCATTGAAAAATGAAGTTGCTGCAGTAAATAAGATCAATGGACACATTTCAAAGCTAGAGCACTGTAGGCATGGAAACATCCATGGTACGCATATACAATATAAAAAAAACCGGATGAATGATCGGAATAAGAGGATATAAGCCCGTGGCATAAACTTGCTCTGTATTCATTTGTAACTGGTCTGATAAACTGCAAATCTTGGCAAATGCAGAAATAGTTAATATTGAATCCCTCTTTATACATTGTTTAAAGCAGTAATCTATACATTAATATTATCTTCTACATTCTAAAAGACTCACGTCATTTAGACAATATTAAAATGATAGGCCTATTGACAAGGTAAAGCATGATGCATTGTTTATCACCCCTCCTGCTTCCCTTTTTCTTTATTTTTCAAAAGATAGTCATCAAGATTAAAAGTTGCTTTAAAAAGCATAGCAAAAAAAAAAGTCATTCATTTGACTGATTTGTATGCGTTATTTTGTAGAGGCCTTTTTCTTTTTATTCGTCATGGGTCATCAACACAAAAGTTCATATGAACGCAAAATAAAGGAGTAAATGCACTCCGAATACTCGTTTTACAATGCAGGCCATTTTATTTTGATTGATATGGTTGATAAGAAATGCACCTTTTTTTTCTACTTTCTACCAAAGGGGTTTCTTAAAGATTTGTATGACCATCAATAAAAGTTGAGATTCAGATCGGCAATTAAAATGACGTTCTTTTATTATTATTATTTTGTTATTAAAGAGTTTATAATGAGTTGTAAGAGAATGATGATAAACATAAACAAGGAATTAGAAAAATGGATGACGTAGGAGTAAATGAAGAAATAAGCGCAAGTATGCCTCTGTGTGTATACGTGTGCGTGGGTTGCCCATAAACTGAGTTTGTATATCTACGTAATAAAAAAATAATCAATATTTTAGTCTTATCAATGACCTATATCCGATTGAGTATTTTGCGGCATTTGAATAGCAATTTCCTTTAATGAGCTTTATCTCTCCCATTTGATTTAATTGTCAAGAAGCAATTATCAGGTACCCTTGTGACTGTTAAATTTAGAATTTAATATAAATAGGGAGGCTCTTCTTATTTACCTTATTTCTTCACAGTTTCTATTTATTTATTTATTCAACATGGATTTACTTAACAAAGGAGTCGAAATGATTAGACGAAGAAGATCAACATTAAAGTCTCACAAAAGAAGTTCAAGTCAAGAATCAACTATTTCAAATGCACCTAGTATATCCAATAGCATAACCAGTGATGATGGCAGCTGTTATTCAGCCAATACACCAGGACAATCTCCTGGTAGAAATTCATCCTCTTCTATTCATATTCCTTCTTCAATTACCATCACACCCATTCACAACAACAATGACAATCATAAATCAGGTAATTAAATGTCATTTATTTCCATATCGAGTAATACTGACTTTATCACCAGAATCCATATCTATACAGCAAAAAGAACCTAGTAAAAAGTATGATTCGATCAATGCTATTCCTGACTATCTATCATCATCTCCCACACGTGCATCACCGTTATCTCCTTTACCAAGAAAACTAGATCAGCAACCGGCAGACGGCTATTTTAGTTTATCAACCAATGATTCATTAGATACGAAACAAACGCACCCATGTCCACAATCAAACTCCGTTCAAAATCAACCTATACCCCGTTCTCCAATGAAAACGCATTTTTCTCCTCGCCCGGTTCATGTCACTCGTGTCAGCACCCACGCCATCCCTCGCGCTAAAAGTGCGGCAAATAAACAACAGCAACAGCGACGTCGGCTGCACCGCAAGCTTCAATTGGATGACTTCATACTCAAACGAACTGTTGGTACTGGTTCTTTTGGTCGTGTGCATTTGGCTCAGAGCAAGGTCAATGGCAAACACTATGCGATCAAGGCTCTTGATAAATATGACGTTGTCCGATTAAAACAAGTAGAACATATCAATAACGAACCTACCATCCTTAGAGAAGTTGCACATCCCTTTGTAGTCACTCTCTGGGACGCCTTTCAAGATGATACACATCTATTCATGGTGATGGACTATGTTCCCGGTGGTGAATTATTTAGCATCTTACGAAAGCAAAAGAAATTTGATGAACAAGCTGCGAAATTCTATGCTGCAGAGGTCGTACTGGCGTTAGCCTATCTGCATGAAAAGGATATTGTCTATCGAGACTTGAAACCCGAAAACATCCTGGTAGATGATCGTGGTCATGTCAAGCTAACTGATTTTGGATTTGCTAAACGTATTGAAGATACCACTTGGACTGTCTGCGGCACACCCGACTATTTGGCCCCTGAGATCATCATATCCAAAGGCTACACAAAGGCAGTCGACTGGTGGGGCTTGGGTGTTCTCATATTCGAAATGGTCACTGGAAAGGCGCCTTTTATTGACAAGAATCCTGTGAACTTGTATCAAAAAATCTTGGAATGTCGAGTGGAGTGGCCAGAGGACATGAGCCCTGAACTCAAGGATTTACTACAAAACTTGCTTACATCTGATCTCGAAGTACGATTCACAAGCAAAGAGATCAAGAAGCACGCCTGGTTTGATAGTATTGATTTTGAACAAGTCTTGAAACGTAAAGTGAAGCCGCCGTATGTGCCCAAGGTCAAAGACGATGGTGACACGACATGTTTCGCAAAATATAAAGAACCAACTAATCTATATGGCATTGTCCGTAAAGATCCCTTTAGATCAAAATTTCCTGCATTTTAATATTCACGTATATCCTCCATTGTTTCTTTTATCGTCTGTCGCATATTCTCTCATATTTAATAAAGTTCTTTCATCTATGGCAAAAACCAAGCAAGGTTTATAAGAGCCATTTTTAGTTAAATTATCTTTTTTTGAAATTGCATCATTCCTAATGCGTCTCTCTCTCTCTTTATCCTGGAATTGAATATCACATGTAATAAATCATGGTGTCATTCAGTTCAATGCCATCATAAAACTAACTGTAAATATGATATCACCCCTCAAGGGTTTGTTTGCTAAAAGAAGACAAAAAAGGGCTTATCAAGAGGTTACAAGGTTAAATTAGATAAAACACTATTTTCGTCACACTCAAAAGTAGCTAAATTCTTTTTTTTTGTATGACTTTTATTATGTGGAGCAAAGAAGCGCGGGGAATATGTTTGATCTCAAATGAACGCAACCATCTTACAAAGATTAGTTCGTATAAGGCAAAGTCTCTTCTTGCTAGCTTTAAATCGGACACGATTTTTTTTTGACACAAAATGTAATCGGTGTATCACCTCGTAAAGAGTTTAAACAAGCATAACCCCCCATGATCGGTAAAACTAATGATGAAAAGCTTACTAAGAAGCTTTATACTTAATTTTTAGATAAGATCATGTGTGTATATGTGAAGTAGTAAACAAGAGGGGGAGTAGTAAGACTTAGTCTAATACACACAGACCTTATACAGTAAAGTGCACTGCGGAGCTTATTGATACCAAAAGCTCTATACCTCTTTTTATGAGCGTGTGTATTTGTGCAAGGCGTAGTGTTTAGCATGTGTCAGGTAGGAAAAAGGACGGAGTCAAGTGCGGCTCTTAAAGATGTCCCAAGAGAAAGAGAGATGGGATTATTTGCTTGACTAATCGGTCACTCGACAGGCTAGAGTTTAACAAGATTAGCCTTAAAAAAACCACTTTTTTCTCTTTTCCATTTTGAAACAGATCTTCCCTGCGATCCTTCTTAAATAACCCTTAGTTTGTAAACTCACGACTTGAAGAGCCGTTAGTAAGGATGCTGCTGTAGTCTGATAATTCTTGTTTCTCAAGTCAACTGTAGAAATCTACATATGCACCTTGTTACAGTTTGATATGTCGTGATACGAGTCTAGTGAGCTTGTTATGCGCCATAGCATCATGCATAAATATGGGAAAACTATCAACAATTGGATTCTCAAAAGTCCAAGAATGCATCTTGTAAACAGATATTTCTCCTAATGCAATCTTTGAAGGTTAAGTTTTTCGTAAAAAGGACATACTTAATGTCACCAAGGAACCTGTTTTTAGTAATGTATCTCTATTAGATAATAAGTAGCCTGATTTTTTTTCATTGCATCTCATACCAATGTATTGAAGATAAGTTAGGTAATTACTTATTACTGTATAAAAGATGTAAGGGGCTTTCTTTATTTCTTTGGAAAATTAAATGCTCTAACTGAGAGTTCATAAAAAAAATGCCAAAAAAGGATAAAGAACCTAAATAGTAAATAAGAAGTACTTTGGAAGATTATGGATAAAGCCTTTAATGTTCTTTTGTATGTTAATGATCGAACTGTTCTCCAGTTCTTCCAAAATTTCATCTGGAAGGTTTGTAGGGTCATCACTTGATCTGTTAATGATGTGCTCAGCTTGTTCTCTTGTAAACAATTGCTCTGACTGATCATTAAACATATTACTAGCAAGATGCACGGCACGAAAAAGATGAAGAAAACAGTAGTAAGCAACCATTTTTATTATGTATTATCTGAAAATAAAGCATGATGTGAAAGAACTTTTACCACCTAATCCGAACCTGAAAGTGTGCCTTCCAATCATCAAATGAATATACGTTGAGACATTTTTTTACAGCTAAAATGTGTAGGACCTGTTCAAGATTTAGAGTGAGGTAAATGGACCTGCCCAACACTATATACACCAGAAAATAGGTTAATGCTACAGATGATACCTCGTCGTGGTGCTATCTATGTTGTAACTATACAACTTCACACTATCAAAGTCTCTCTAGCCAACCTAACGCTTTCCAATGGGAATAATATTTGATGTAATTACGCGTGTGTTCATGCATCTTTGTTGATCAACTGACGACATAATACATAATAAATAGCAACATTGCTTTTTTATCTCTTTTTCTTCTTTAAAAGAAAAACAAACCAAGATGGCCACTTTATAAATCTGTATTCCTGAGTAAGTTTAACGTAATAATACACATTGAAAAGTTTTGTTGACGGCATCACATGTAGTAAGCAATTCAAACTGATATATGCTTCAATTGTTCTCCTCCACCGCCAGGGGATTTGTCATCTTTGTTTGCTATATCTCCGTATGGCAAACTTCTCTGTCAACGAAAATACACTATGCTATCGAATGAATTATGCAATCTTGCAAATCATGATTGGCGATTTCATCCACAGGCCAAGTATTACGTTGCACGGCTTTTTGCTGAGGCCATCCTGTTTCGTACTGATAACCATCAAGCCATCATTATCAATACAATTGAAGCGTATGGACGCGGAAAAACTGTAGATATTTATAAAGAAATCTTTGGTATGTGGAAAGGCACTGCAGTTGAAACATCCCTGCCTCCAGCATTCAGCATCAGGTACCAGATGTATGGCCAACGACTCTCAACACTAGTGACGGAAAGAAGCTTCTCATCGGAACACAATCATGTAACCTGCTTGTAACGTCATCCTTGCGACTGGATAAGGTTGATGATCCTTGTGTTGGGGCAACAACGGTGAATTTCGACCTACAAAACAATTCGTATCCTCTTGCATGCGGAAAGCGTCACTAAAAGCCTTGCATTAGAGAATGAACCAGCCACAAAGTGTATCTACAAGCATAGCCATTTTGTTGTACTCCTCCTTGACAAACGCAAATAAAAGTGTCCAAAAGAAATTAGACTGAAGATAAGCTTATGTTAATATTGTTATGTAATGGTTTATAAGACACAAGACAAAGACAAAAGAAGTACTCTTTGAGACTAATCTTTATTCTGAGATAAAGACAGAAGGAATACAGTGTTTTTAAAAATTAATGTCGCGCCAAGATGTCGCATTCCTGTATATTTTGTATTGTAAAAATTCAATTTTTGCGACATTACTTTCTGGAAATACTGTATGCAATTAAATAAAGGATCTACTATTTATAGTTGCTATCAAATGGCCGATAAGCCACTATTCTAAGCGTGGATTATAATTACTGAGGATATAATTAACTAACGGTTCCTGAGTTCATAAAGAAAACTTTTAACTCGTTCCGGACACTGACCTTATTGTTCATTCCATGATTCGGGTTATGACACTGCTTTTATAATAAGAAGGATTATCTTTTAAAGAAGTAATGGTTACATTCAAAGGAGATATTCAATTTAATTTGACTTGCCACTAAAAGTGTGTACACGTAATCTTATAATGTATGAATTCACACTATTCATACTGATTACAGCTGTTTATCTCAATGTCAGTCATAAGCAGACATTGTTCTACGACAAAAATAGCCCTTTCATTCTTTCTTCTAATTAATATACACCGCATGTAGTGTTTGCAGCGTATTTCTTGATTTAAAATGTGAGCCCATAAGCATAGATTAATTATTATCTTTAACGATCAACGTCGTATCCACCGTCTTCTTCTGAGCCTGATCAAGATGTGCGCATTCTCTGTTGATCCAATTTGCTCAATGTCAATATGTCATGCAACAATGCATCAACAAATCTATTCGATATTTTTCTTGGAGCAAATGCGATCCTTGGTCTTGTTTTAGCATACTATGTATGAGGATACTATAGAGATATTCGATCTAACATGATGTATAGAGATTTTATAGAAGCTGTAGAGGTACTGTATTTTTATTAATTATTGACATTAATTTTATAAAATGTTGTCATAAAATAAAAAAATTATTTGCGTAAAAAGACGACAAAGAAAAATATGTTTGAATAAAACGACATCATGTCAAAAGAGAGAGAGAGAGAGAGATGATGATTATATGTAGAAAAAGAGAGAAAAAGTATGTTAGTATTAGAGCACATATCCTAATATTAGTTTTACTTACCGCCAAGGTGCATTCTGGGGAGGGTAGCGATAACTACCCAGGATTGTTTAAACAAAAAAAAAATGGAACGGAGGACAGAGAGAACCCAGAGCACAAGAAGAGGCAATTGGGAGAACGTTCCAGATATACACGCCAGAGAGCAAAGAAATCGTATCAAACGAGAGCAATCTGCCTCGTAACCATTCAAGAATATGCATTGCCAGATATGACTACATGTTCTTCTGATTTCATGGAAAGACCGAATAAAGAATTTAAACTTTTACAAAGAGACTAAAGAGGGCTATTTCTAATATTAAGTTAATTTCAACTCCAAGACAGCCCACCTGTTAATATTACGAAAATATTCTTGGCGACGACGAATTTACATTTCATGCAACATGAATTTTGTCCTCACCATGGGTGTATTTATTTTCGATCATAGGCGAATTTACTTTCCGGAAAGAGTGTATACCTTCTTGTTAACCTCATTTTCTCTCGTTTGCATCCTTTCAATGTTGGGAGTTGACACTCTATCACACTCGCCGCATGTTGATGGGAAAATGGGGAAGAGATTGGTGATATAATAGTATTATACGTGTTCTTTTTTTTCATAATAATCTTATCCTCAGCGCCTTGGTCTATAAGAGAGTAAAATTCACACAAACATAATGCCAAAAGGTAGAAAATGAGCTAGTATTTGGTGTTTTGTATTGTGGGTTTCATGTAGCAAGAAGGAAGGCGGATAAATCAACGCCTTGGTTGATAAATATTTAGCCATCAATTTGAATAGGAGTTTTCTTATAGATGAGAAAGAGAATAAAGAAAAGAGAACGTGCAAAGAATGAAATGTGGAGCCCCAAAGAGTACCAAAATGAGTAAAGTACGCTTTTTCTGATATTGAATCTGTTTGTACAATGTTTAACTTTTTACATGAAGGTTTTTATTTTTACATACATCAAAAACGTGCAAGAGATTAACAATGATTAGAAAAAAAAGAAAGGGCGACTAAAAATACAAATGAATTATAATAAAGTGTAAAGATATGTAAAAATAATAGTAAAATGAGTATGATATCCTTTATGCTTTGGGAGTCTTCTTGAGAGCTTCTTGGATGTTGATGCCATACCAACCATATTGACGGCCAAGTTCATCAATGGTCTTTTGCTTGGTTTCAATAATAAAGATAAAGATGAAAACAAAAGCAACCAGGGAAAGACCGGCAAAGATCAAGAAAGCATAAGGACCACATGCACTAAGTAAGGTGGGGAAGATGAGACCGATGATGAAGTTACAGAGCCAGTTAATGGCCAAACAGGCACCAGAAGCAGCACCAACGGCGTAGGTAGGGAAAGATTCGGCAAGGATGACGAAAGGAACCATACCGAAACCGATAGCGAAGAAGGCGACGTAAAGCATGATACAGACGACTTGAAGAGGAGCAACGTTGTACTTCATACCAATAGTCATCACAACTTGCCAGATACACATACCAGCAGTAGAAATAAGCAAAAGTGTCTTACGACCCAAGCGATCAATAAGGGCAAGACCAACAAAGGTGATAGCAACGTTCAAAGCACCAACACCAATAGTGACATACTTGGCATTGTCACCGAAGGAAGCTTCAAAGATAGTAGTAGAGTAGTACATGATGGCGTTGATACCAGTCAATTGAGAAAGAGCATGAACAACAAAGATCTTGATAGCGAGCAAGGCCAAGACGGGAATAGAGGCAATTTGGATTATATTGAGTTGAGCTTCAGATTCAAAGGCGGCGTCCTTGGCAACGGAGTCATCGAAACCGGCGGCAGAGTCCTTGTCAGATTCAGGAGCAGGCTTGATTTCTTCACCCTTCTTAGTAAGACCGAGAAGCATATCAGTGAATTCAGCTTCGATATCACCGTTACGAAGTCTCAAGAACTCGACACGAGCTTCATCAATTCTGTTTTCACCAATTAACCAACGAGGAGATCTAGCACAGAAGGGAAGAAGGACCATTTGGATGATGGCGGGAACAACAGTAATCATGACAGCAATACGCCATCCGACAGCAGAGTTCAAACCAAGGGTGATAATTTCAATAAGCAGAATACCGAGAGTAGTGAAAAGTTGAAGAATGGCGGTAAGAGCACCACGGTACTTTGGAGGGGAGATTTCAGAGACATAGATACCAACAACGCAGGTCATGAAACCAGAAGCAATACCAACAAAGATACGGCCGATAGCAAATTGAGCAGAGGTAGTGGCAGTAGAAAGTAAGATAGCACCAATGAAGAAAGAAGTGTTCATGATAAGCATGGAATCACGACGACCAAATCTCTTGGCCATGTAACTGTTAGCCATAGCACCGATGAGACCACCGACGGCAAACATACCAGTGGCAACACCCCTAATGATAAAGAGTAAGTACAAGATAAATTGAATATATGATGGTATATTTACCAAATCCAATCACTCATTGGAAGACACTGAGGCAAAGGGGAGTTTGGATAGTAAGTGACTACACCAGGTGCTACACCAGGACAGTTTCTAACAGCACCTCCGGGAATATTCAATGAAGAAGTGTTGAAACCAGAGTTGAAAGCACCCAATGACGCGATCATTGCGCAAAAGACCACAAAGGGCCTCAGAGAAGCGTTCCTTGAATCCATATTAAAGATTAAAAAAGATATTAAAAAAGATCAAATAATGACTGGAGAAAACGGGGATCAGTTGAACTCGCTGCCATTTTTATATGTTTTCACAAAAAAAAACCAATGTCCAACCATATTATTCCGAGTTATTCAGCAGTCGATCTGAGCTTCAATCCGTGTTCCTGTAACCTCTCTTGCCTTTCCATAGCAACGAATTACACAAACTTACACTTCTTCATTGTAAATATGCTCATTGTACATTCGCATAAACAAAACATTTTTCAATGTCATTCATTGTCCTTTTTTTCCACTATTACTTCTTCTTGGCAAAGTACAATAAAATCAATCACCGCAAACAAAACAAACTGCTGCACCTCTCCTCACCAATGAAAAGTAGGTAACCAAAATCTCATGATTTCCTTTTTGAGAGACAACCCTTTTTTATGAATAGTGGTCATACTTTTTTTTTCCTTCTCGAAAATCGATCCCTGCTACGAGATTTTCGGATGTGTATCGCCGTTAGAACAATGAATTGGATTATAGAGTATTGAATATATTGGGTTACAATATTTGGTTCAAATGTTCATATGAGAATAATACAAATGCATAGAACTCTGCACTCTGTGCATCATTTGAAAAAAGAAAAAACTTGTCTGGATTGTGTAACTGGAGTATAAATACCAATATATTAATCTGGGGCGGGAAAATCACGAATAAACAAGTAAAAATGCTGGAAGGGATCGGTTGACAGCTCCCGAAGATGTCCGACCTAGACAACGTGGTTCACGAGTTGCAAGTTACAGAAAGGTAACATTCAAGTAGAGTAATAAAATAGTCTAATATTCAAGTAAACCAACAGGGAACAATAATACTCAATAAAAATTGTTTTTACTGGGGTTTGATGACAACGCGTGTGGTATTACGTAAAACTCGACAAAGGGTAATTTCTATTTCCAGTTGAAAAAAGAAGTCCCTGAAAAATTTTTCTTATTGGGTCGGCTTTAACCGTTTTCCCCAAGGGCGAACAGGCTATCATTCGGTGTTTTTTTTTACTACTTGATGAGAAAGTAATATAGGACATAGCCTTTACAAGCGAATCAAATAACATCCTTATCTGCTATTCAAAAAAAAGATGTACACAGTGGGACCACTTTAGAGCTGAATTGTGAGCGTTTCAGATCGGTCTTTAATTGGAATATTCTTCTTTTGAACATTCTGTCCTAGGGTAGAGCAATAATCACCAGACAGCCAAAGGATTAAATAAGGTTGGAGTCCTATACCCATCCAATCATCTTTATGTTATCCAAAAGAGTTCCCGACTTTACTCTTTATCCTCAAGTGGCTGGGCCTATTCTTCTTCCGAGGAAGAATGGTTATTGCTACGCAAAAAAAGTATCATGTACAAAAAGAAAACTTTAGAGAAAGTTTGTTACCATGGGAAAAAGAGGGATGCAAAGGATAAATATAAAGTTTATTTTATTTATTTGGACTCGCATAAAACAATGAGGTTTGCCTGGTGTAACTGATAGCGGATATTATTTTATAAACTAAACCAGCAATAACAGCAAATGATAGACGACGCTATAGCTTTTAGCGCCATTGATGGTTGATCTGTGCGCAAGTAGACTAAAAGTGAACTAAAAAAGCTTAATTTGGTCTTAAGCCGATATAAGCTTTACTTTCTGACGATTCCCCTTCTTTCACGCCTTATACAGTTTTTGCCCGATTTTTTCCAAGGTAGAAATCACAAAACATTCCCTTCATGTGTTCCGCTCCTTTTTTTCTGTAAGCAGAAAAAAAAAGAAAGACTAGGCCATAGTAGAGTTCTTTTTCCTTGATTCGCCCAGCCACGTATTTTTCATTCAGACATTGATTCAATGTAAGAATGCCCAGCTGTGCTCTTTTATTATTCTTTGTCTCCAATGAAGAATAGTGAAAGCATGTTTAGAACACAAAACTTTAAACTGGCTAAATTGTTTATTGCATGGTATATCAAAGATTGTCTCTATGCATTGTATCTGCTGCAGCTGTAGTTTACATGTGCTGAATGTAGTTAAGATTAGTCATCATTCACCAAACTCTCACACTTGCGACTTCCAAGTATAAATCAAGATAAACCACATTGCAACCGGTAAGGTCATTGCCTTATATCAAGCATCCGTCTTCCCCCAAATATCATTTTAAAAGACTGGAAGGAATGATGGAGGTTGTATGAATCTTTTTTCTTTCCTTTTTCTTATGTACTCTAGCAACCATAAAGGAACTTTTCTTTACTTGGAGGATAATGAATAAATACTGTTTTCTAAACCGCTATTGATACTGGATCTATTCACAATTGGAACAAAAAAAAAAGCTTAATTTGAACATTGCAAAAACAGGCTTTCTCTATGCTCGACTCTGTTTTTACAAGATTCTTTTTTTCTTGGCTTATCTATCGAGATGCTCTTTCTATTGCATTGTTTATTGAAAATTGGCTACATATATGTATGATGTTACTTGTCTAAATAAATTCAGCAAGTATGGGTATAATGTGCTTTAAACTAGCTTTAATCCGTGTCTTGGTAGACGATGTCTACTTGCTCTGTGATTCTATTTTGATAATAATCTGTTTGAAGCTCTTGTAGTACTTGTTGTTGTAAAGTTTGATAAATGCCCGACCTAAACGCCTTTGTTATTACCTTTACTTTTCATATAAATATCATACCTTTCCAGTTCCTTTGTGATCTTTTCATAAATCGATGTAGAGTTTAGTAATGAAGGATCTTTGGAAATCATGTCTGCCATAAATGCGTTTAACTTGCTAGTAAATTCTTTTCCTTGCTCCTAATGTATTGCTTTAATAAATGAATAATAATCAACATAAACCACTATACATACTCCATGCTGAAAGCCGGATAATAATCTCTTTCTCAAGTCATCAAAAGTGCCATTACGCTTCAATTGTAAAACAATATCTTCGGGTGTCATTTTAAAGAAAAAAGAGAGAAAAATAGTATTTCTTAATTAGGAAATCTTTTCAAACATCTCTAAAGTCCACTTTTGGACAGTTTTCTAAGGATTCGATTGATCAAGCCTACCCAATATGCATATAAAGACCAAACCTTGAAAATGACTGTTTGTTTATAAACATGTCTGCAGGATTTTACTCTAAGATTAGACAATGTTTGTATTTTTCTAGACAGATCAAAGTTATTTTTTATGAAAATAAAATTGAGACACTGAATCAAAGAAAGTCGATAATTTATCTGCATCAGGGTTTACTCTACCAATAGACACTCCTTAGACAAAGCTGCCATCATTGGGAGGCATAGAGCGGATTTTTTTGATGTGGATGGTGCATAATCTTCAGAGACCGTTCTCTTGAGAGCTGATGTAGCAAACCTTGATGGCCGACCGAGTGCTTGACGGTGCTGATCCATTATATGACGAAAATTCAGCACGGCAGTCAAACCTCTGTTCCAGAGTCGAAGGAAGGGCTACAAGCATTGGCGATTTGTGCATCTAATAAATAGGTCATTAAAAACGGGAGTTTTTCATAGCAAATTTACCGTAACAGCCCGTGGCATTTGACCACTGGATTTTTTGCACGTCTGAAAGGTCTAGGGCTTTGTATCTTTAAAAAGGTTTCTAATTGACCATTTTTGCAAATGGGGCAAATTGATAAAGTTTTGAACTCGTCAATCAAGTAGACTTGCAATCCTTCTTTCTTCAACATTCGGCGCATACCTTCGCCACGAATAGATTCATGGAACTTTGTGTATTTTGTCCTCCCCCCCAATTACCCATGACTAGAATTGAATCTTCACCAAAGTTTGCTTTCAAAGTTTTACCAAGTCGACTGTCAGATTGTTTTCTGTTGATAATAGATGATAATTTCATTTTCATGAAGGGAAGAAGGTTACCAGGAAAACAAAGCAGAGATAAGAAAAGGACGAGGAGGGTGGGAACAACCAAGATCACTTTCGTGTAATGTGTTCAACACTTTATATATTCATGTTTACATAACAGTATTCTGCCTTGTACATCTGAATCAGTTCTCTGAATTCTATTGTTTTTGGCGATTTGACCTTCCCTTCTCTGGACTGTTTTACTAATGCCGTAAATACTTATAAAAATCTTTGTTAGCAAACTTTTCAATATCGAATGATACACTTTTCTTTAGTTCTTTAATGAAAATGAATTTCGTCAGCGCAAAAGTATGCGTGATAAGCGTATGGGTGATATGAACAAGCTTCTTTAACCTTGATATACTCAGGTTTCGATTGAAGGCTTGACACCGAGCTTTTGATTGCTATTACTTTTAACAGATTCAGTTTATATTGCTGTTTAAATATATAGTTGATTTATGAGAGGAAATGTTTACAGAAGAGTAAAGAAATAATTGATCACATTTTCAACCAACATTTATAGGTTTACATATCCCTTTGGAACCAATGAAGTGTTCTTTCAGCTATTAGTGTGTAATTTATCAAATATTATAATATTTGATAAATTACATCTGAGCACAAAACAGTGCTTGAAAATATGTAAGTACATCATCGAAATTCTTACATACTGACCGGTACTTTAAAAGTAACAATCTAATATGCGATCGTTATGTATCTAAAGTGGCTTGAAGGTGGTAGTATCATTCTATTTATTATTCCAAACTTCCATTTTTGCGCCATAATCTAGTAGGAAAGTGTTCATAGCCAATTGTCCAGTGCTTTAAGAGTGTCATGAAAACGTTTTTTTTTTTTTTTTTTTTTTTTTTTACTAAAAGCCGAACCTTTTTTAGAGCACTGGGTACACTGTTAAATCCGCATATCTTATTCGTCGACTGTAAATTAAAGATTACCTCAGGAAAGATCAAAGTTCGCTTATTTCCACATTCAAGATTGACAGTAGACCTTCATGTTGTACGCATCCAGGGAAAAAATGCAATTCGTCAAATTTTAATTCTCAGATAGTCTCGAATTGAATACCCAATCGTCTTGAATTGAATACCCAATCGTCTCGTTTTAGAGTAAAATACTGCATGTCAAGGGCAATCACTGACATCATTCAGCAATGGCGAACTATTATAAAACCGACAAAAGGACCAAGACCAACAGTTAATCAGCTTAAAGAAATAATCAAGACTCGACCTAATTCTCTAGAAGCAAAAATAGCAACGAGTCCAGCTGGTAAGATCAGTTTAGATCTAACACACAATAGATCTAATCATATTCTATAAGCTCGTATCATGGCTTCTCCTCTTAGACAATGTGCACTTCAACGTAGAATATTCCCTTCAAGTAAAGACATATCAGAATGATTTTATATTTTTATCATTCACCTTTATTCCTTCTCAACAGAACTTTTACTTCGTTTTGGCCTCGGCTGGCATCCAGAGACAAGACGAGTATGGGCTTATCCGACCGTTCAGGGAAAGACACATGGAACGGGATACTATGTCAGTCTTCAGAGGCATCTGTTGGATGCATTAAAGGGGGGAGGTAAGTCGTATCATTTATTTAAAACACATGTATTGAATTCATAGCAGTATACAACAGTGTATTTCGAGGAAATGCAATGTACAGAGCCGATATGACTGATCATGTACGAGATGCATTATGTCAAGCATCACTAAAAGAATTCTTAAAGATTCCTACGAGTTCAATTCACATCTTACAGCCTGTGGATGAATCAAGCTGGGTATCAGACAAGCCAGCTCCTATGGGATATCAATGTATCATCCTACTACAGCATAACCATACAGGCTTCTATGCACACGATCACTCTGTTTACATACAATCAGAAGATAAGACACAGAAGGATATACCGTGTTATTATATAAAAGATCTATGGTCAGACAAGCAGATATCACAGATCTCACAAAGACTGAATATGACTCCTGAACAACAGCGAGTGAGTGCATTAGGTGTACGAAAGTCATTCGAAACAGTCGATTTAGCTGTTGAACTTTGGCGTTGTAGAGAATTTATTGTCAATTAGAAATGAAAGAGGAAATCATTTTAAATTCGAATGTACTGCCTATCCCTTCCTTGTAGACAACAAGCAGAGCAGCAAGCATGCCAATCAGGTATTTCACGCACTTGTATCTGCTTGTTGAAATAAAGTCGAGCCAGTTCAATAACAAATTCAGTATCCTTTAAGGGATCTAATCCTAATTCTACCATATCCTTTGGCCATAGGATAGTTATATCGTCTCTTTCGTTTGTAGAAATGATGTCTTGTAACGTCAAGAGTAAAAAGAATGTTAGATGTTGAAAGAAGCTATAAAAACAAATCATTAGCCTCAAAAGCCAAAAAAGAAAAAGAGCTTACTTGATAAGGGTATTGTTGATAGACTGCTGTTGTTGATATTCAGTACTTGTACGAAGCATTTCACTCGATACTCTTGCTGCCACTACTTCAAGTATTTCATTCGGGTTTATCTCTAATGCATCCTGTTCTTCATCCGCTAGTAGTTCTTGACTTTCACGTCTAGAAGAAGGGCTGCTAGCCCTTGCTGTGCCTTGACCGCTAGATCTACAAAACAGTTCTCCTTGTTCATTCTGTAGCTCATCCTGTTCTTTATAGAGCCAATAATAAAAATCAGCAACGCATAATGATGATGATGATGATGACCTAGAGCTGAGGTCAAATGATTGATTTTCCACAAGTCTTTGCAAGATACGATATCGTCTCACATCTGCAGGGTTGTGGTTAGACGGCACTGATGGAATACTTGACTTTATCTCTAATCCAGTTTTGCTTCTTAAATCGGACAGGGCGATCTGTTGCGCTGAAGCTGTCTGAGTCACAGGGTGAGAAAAAGGGAGTGTAGGGAAGGTGATCATTAGATCGTACAGGTCAGATTTGATTTGAAAGATTGTATCGGGTGTACCTAAGACAACGTTGTATTAGCGCGTATGTACTTTTCAAGGTTGAATATTAAATACACATACATGCTATATAACAATCGCTGCTCTTTTCTAATTCAGGAATATCATTTACACCAACAGTGAATTTGGGTATGATTGGCTTGACAGATTTAAACTTGTCCGGAATATGTCCCATCAAGTGCATGGAATAGACTAAGATACATTATTAAAGCTCTTTTTATGACATTGGCGTTCTTACCATAGCGACAACTCGTCTCCATTGGTGGCACATCAATAAACATGATCCGCTTTCTTAACAGTGCAGCCTTCCACAAGACGAATATATCAGGGCCAAATAGCTTTACAAACTCTGGTAGATCGCTTGCTTCCATCAAATCATGATTGACTGATACTATATTGTGTGCCAAATTATAGTTGACACTGTGCTCTGCTGCGTATAATAAGCTCTTGTCATGAAGCCATGACATATAGATAGGGTCAGGCTCAACTTGACGTTCTTGATATTTATGTCTATTGTAATATTCAATCAAGCCCTCATACTGTGTTGGTTCTGCAGACTGAGATGGGGTCATAAAGTGACTGTATAAAATGATCAGCGACTTGATCTCTTTCTCTCTCTTTCTTTGTGTACTATTATACCTTAGTTCTTGCATCAAAAAGTTCTTATGCCTCCAAACATTCCCACATGCTCCTGTGCTCTTTGTCGGCTTGACCACAAGACCGACAGCTTTCATATAAGCACCTCTTGATGTATCAATTGACATATTCTGAAATACGCTTATTCCGTAATACGAAGATCGAGAAAAATACCTATCAAGCGCTCATCTGTCAATTTCTTTTCTCTCCCTTTTTTTTTTCTACACCTACACTACGTCTGACTCGATACGATGTAGTCCACTACAGATAGCTTGATATTCGATACCTTGCAAATCAAACTCTAAATAAAGCTGT
Organism: Rhizopus sp. PT2906; assembly: GCA_025529335.1. Taxonomy (NCBI): domain Eukaryota; kingdom Fungi; phylum Mucoromycota; class Mucoromycetes; order Mucorales; family Rhizopodaceae; genus Rhizopus; species Rhizopus sp. PT2906. Next base: position 69,657 of record JAMYHX010000156.1, read on the forward strand.
TGAGTATAATAGTTGGTCAATACTTTTTATTAATATACCAGGAGGATATTGCCATTCGAGGACATTTCCTTTATGAACATCAAATTGCACAACAAACATGGCAGCTACATTACTACAAAGTTATCTGTCAACTTGTCAAAGAAAAAAGAGGACAAACATATACAGAAACTTACGATTCTTGGTGAGATTCTTGATCTTTTTTTACATTATTGCTCTGTTCATCATTCATTTGTGTATTGTTTGTTTTGAAGAGAAAAGCATGAAGAGCTGAAACTTGTAATTTTGAAATTCCGTGTGACACTAGGAACGCTGCGGGCTACATGCATGTAGTGTGCACTGACGTACGGTTTATTAAATGACAGACTTGCATATTCAAAATTCTTTTACTTGATCATGTTGGTTTCTCTCTCATTTTTTCCCCTATAATCATCACAGTTAAAAAACGATGATGCTCTTTTGAGAACTCTGCAGGCTATTTCATTTCCCCAATTTGTAAATAAAAGTCAATAAGTGCAAGACGAGGGTCTAAGGGGGGTAGAAGATAGCAAAAGAAAAATTTAAGGGGACATTTATTAGTATGCAATGCGTTTATTCTTTCATGTGAAGAATACGTTCTCTAATCGTCATTAGGGCCATTTCTTTACTTTCTTACTTGGCAAACATAACTAGTCCTAAAAGATATCCAATCATGACTTTTTTGGTATATATTAAAATAAAGACTACAAAGATCTGCTTAAAGCCTTGCAATTCGCACTGATTTCGTAGTAAAAATAGTATATAAACTCTTTTTAAGAAAATAGCTTAACTGATGATGATCAGAAAGTGAAAAAAGAGAGAGAAAGAGAGAGAGCTGAAATGGCGAGGCATTGTCTAAATGAACACATGGTTGCACTGAAGCTATCATTTCATTCTTTCTTTCTAATCCACTCAAGAGTTTTTATAGGTATTTCCTAGTGTGAACAACTTTAACCTACTAATCTATTTATGACAAATAATGCTGTCACATTTCAAAACGCTCAGCGAAAAAATGAGGCTCATACTTTTGTCGTTACCAACTGTGTGCTATTTGAATTAGCTCTCTCTCTCTCCAGTTATTTGTGGAGCAAACATCATTTGTCTTAAAAAGTTGAAAAGAGATACCAGTAAAACAGAAGTAGTCCTCGATTTTGTCTGAAAAAGCTTCAGCCACGTCTGTCTTTTCAAATCATCTCCATTGTTGAAAGTCTCTCAAAGAAAAACAGAGAAAAAGATCAGATAAGCGAGAAAGTTCTTTTGCAAACTATTTGTTTTAAACTTAAAAAAAAAGCAGCACATCTTTTTCCTCCTTCATCTCGGATTCTTTTATGGTTATTCATTGGTCCAGTGAGTTTAACTAGAACCTATTATTTCACGGGTTACACACATGCAAAGTTGAAAAATGGTAACTTTATAGATTGATTAGATATACAAAAATACCTCCTCTGAGATCTCTAAAATGAATAGAAATACAAAGAGTAAAGTTTTGATCTTATGAATACCGAGCAAGTATTACTTGTTAGAGACTTTATCCTCTGTCTGTTCTCCAAATTTCACACAAAATACCCTGATTTTTGAATTACTCGGCACATCAAGGAAACCAACTGAGTTAAACGTGACTCACGTAATACTGAATGATAATTATTAAAGCAAACCTAGATTCTTATTCAACGTATTCTCCCTCTTTCAATTATGAATGTTTGCCTGTATACCTCTTTTTCCTTCAAAAAGAAAAACTTCTCCTTGGGTTTGTCAAAATGGTTTGAAGTTGGAGTAGTACAATGAATAAAAAAGATCTGATAAATAATACGTTACACCAAAGATCTTGAAGAAATTTGAGAACGGCGACTTTGTTGTTGTATCAGATTTTGATATAAATTAACCAAAAAATTTTCATGATACACAGAATCTCTTTCTCTCTTTTTTACTTGTATATTTTTAAAAGCAAATGGGAGCAGATTACCCTGAATCATCCATTTCAAAAAATGCTGATGTAGAAAATTATGGCACAGTCAATGAATGTCAGATCCAAAAGCATCTAGAAGGCAAACCTTATGGTGTTCAAAAAGTATATCTCATGAAGACACTTGGCAACAAATGGGATCGAATGTTAACCATTTTTGGGTAAGATCTTGTGTATAATCTATCAATCTTTCTGACTTCTCTTTTCAGTATCGTTGCTATTGCCTGGGCAAAAAATTGGGAGGGCAATGTGATCGCTACTGCCTCGTCCTATATTACCAGTGCTTTCAACTCAATGAACTTGGCAGCTCTTCTTAACGTTGTTCTATATGTTCTTGAAACAGTCCTGCTGCCATTCTACGCAAAGTTTGCTGATATGGTTGGCAGAACTGAAGCTTTTGTTATATCTATTTTCTTTTATGTTTTATCTGGTGTAGTTCAAGCCGTAGCACCCAACATGGATACTTTAGTTGTAAGCCCTTTTTCTTTATTTATATCAAAAATGGCCACTCATTTTTTTTTCTTAGGGCGGTCAAGTCATTTATGCCTTGGGCATCACCGGTGTGTCCATTCTCGGCCACGTTCTGATTGCAGGTAATAATTTAGTAATTGCAATAAAATGCAAAACTGAGCATATATGAATATATAGATATCACCACTGCTGTCAATCGTGGTCTATTCCAAGCGTTTTATGACTTACCTGCCATTGTCAACATCTTTGTTGCTCCTATCGTTGGAAAAGCCCTTGTGGAAGCAGGTGCTTGGAGATGGTCCTATTCTATGATCTGTTTCTGTATTACTGTCACTTCTGTGCCTTTGTTGATTGGTCTTTTCCGTCTTGAAAAAACCATCAAAAAGTCTCACCTTTTACCGCCAAGGCGCGATGAACACTCAGGCAAGACATTTATGGAAAAGGCGCGCTGGTACTGCACTGAACTCGATGCTATTGGAAGTTTGCTTTTTGTGGGTGCTCTTTGTATGATCTTGCTTCCCCTTGTGCTTGCTTCAACTTGGGGTGGCTGGAACACTCCTCGTACCATCGGCTGTCTTGTAGCTGGTGTTGTCACATTTATCATCTTTTGTGTCTATGAAAAGTTCTTTGCTGTAAAGTCATTTATCCCCATGGGCAACTGGAACACATTGACCCCTATCGCCGGTGTACTCTGTTGTGCTATGGTCACCATCTTTCATACATCTAACTGGACCTATCATAGTATCTATCTTCAAGTTACTCGTAGATTGGACGTGGACATTGCCACTTATATCGATATGAGCTATCACGCCGTTTTCCTCATCTCTCAAGTGCTTTCAGGCTACATGATGAAGCACTTCAAGGTCTATAGACCTATTGTCTTTGCTGGCATCGGCTTAAAAATGATTGGCATCGGTCTTATGATCCCTGCTCGTTTCCCTACCTCTCCTACTGCATTTGTCGTCATCACCCAAGTCATCGCTGGCTTCGGTGCAGGTTGGGTCTATGTTCCCATTCTAGTTGCTGTCCAAAGCTCTGTCCCTGTCGCAGGTAAATACATTTCACTTTTATTTTTTTTTTTCTTTTGCTAAACTGTACATATAGATATTGCCATTGTTACTGCCATGTTCCAGATTGGTGGTACCATTGCTACCAGTGTAGGTTCTGCTATTGCCGGTGCTGTCTGGAATGGTATGCTCCCCACTGAACTTGCCAAGAATGTACCTGGTGAATACGATCTTGCTCGTCTCCTTGGTGATATTACATACATCAATGCACTCCCAGAAGATCAACATGCGGGTACTGTTCTTTCTTATGGTAATGTTCAAAGAATCCTATCTATCGTTTCTCTTGGTCTTTCTGTTTTATCATTCGTCTTTTTTCTCGGCATGCGAGGCTTTAACCTTACAGAAGGAGAGGAGGAACAGGAAAATGATGTACATAATGAAACAACAGAGACTGATGCTCACAAGTCATAAGTTTTTGCTAAAGACCATTTCTTTACTATAAAAAAGTTACATCTTTATAATTAATTATTTACTACTTATTTTTTAATAAAACACTATGATAAGCTTTTATGTTTCTTTATTCTATCAAGATATATTACAAAAAGAAAGAATTATGCCAACACTTCAAGTTGAGCTGGTCTTGCCTTAAGCGAAGTCGTATTTCTTACTACGACAAGCATTTTTACAGCTCGGTTTTGTCTGTGCACAAATAAAGATTAATATCACAATAAGAACAAAAACAACAACTTACCCTGAATCAATCAATGTCAGTTTCCTTAAGCCACTCACTGTGCATGCACCAATGCCGAAACCATAACCAAGACTGAACGAGAAATTGCCACGGGTAATATATCCAATATGCTGCGACTTGAGAGGGATATAATTGGATATCTAAAAGGTAGTCTGCTTAGAAACAAGCTCTTTTGTAGAAATATACTTGTGTACCTTTTCATCATTCATTTCATCTTCCAGCATTTCATTCAATTTTCTCTTGGTGCGTAATGAAGCTGATCCAGTTCGAATATGACGAGTAAAATGCTCATACATATCCTTGTCTTCCACAAGATAAACCATAGCATTGGGTGCAGGTTTACCACGGTCAATGTACTTTAGTCGGATCTTGAGTAACATTTCATCTGGCATGAGCTCAGGTATCGACAAATCCAGCTTACGATTCGCAGCTAATTTTCGCAAGACCTCATTCAGTTGATCATTATTGGACAAAGTGGCTGTAACAAGGGGAGCACCTTGCAATAAAGAATAAACAGGACGAGCAGTCAGAGGCCCATCTTGATCTATCGCCATATAATCACGACACGATAGACTTTCGAACGCACATTCAAACGGGTAATCAACGCCACGCTTGACAAAGCTCACACGCTTGGCTGGAGGCTTCTTACTCCACTTGTCCTCCGCTTCCTGCTTGGTTACTTGTCTCTGAACTTCAAACGCGCGTGTTCCAGGGAAGTCGTATGGGAAGTAAGGAATCCCTGACTCAAAATGCATCGCATGCATATCCTCAAACCCAGCAACACGGGCACCTGCAAACACCAGTGATTTCCAAAACGCCATACCCCAACCACGAGGTAAGATAAGCGTCCAGCCTTCGGTAAGCTCGGACGATGTCAGTGGTTGATTGGTAATGACGCCTGTCTTTTGACAGACAGGAGTGCCTCGCTGAAAGAGAAGCAATGGAATCTGGCTGTCTTCGGGCGTTGGCTCAAGCTTTGTGCCTGGTACAAGGTTCTTTTGTCGACGTAGATTGAGTCCATATTCTGTAACCTTTTTTTCCGTCAGTGTTTTTCGTAGCTCGGCATTCCAAATGTCAGAATCAGCAGCATGCTCGGGCCAATGTGCAATGACTGACTGTGTTCTTTTTCGATCTTGATCTGACATTTCGTTTGTACGAGGAGGCACCTTTTGAGGAAACCTACATGCGTATATATTAGCAGCTGAGAATCATAAAGAAAGTCAAGATATTCACTTTAAACGAGGATCATTCACAAGAAGACCAATAACGCATCCAGGCGATAAAGAAGAGGAAGAGCGAAGTGAATGAAGGTCTTTCCACAGTTCGTTTCCTTTACATCCTTCTTTTGTTACCGGATCCAAAATGGCTTGAAGTAAAGCTGTTGAACGCGGTCCCACGAGCTCAAATCTCAAGATTTCTTGCCTTAGATCAATTAATTGTACAGTCAAGCTCTGTTCACTAATCGACTTTTCAATAAAGTGAATTGCTTCTTGATAGGCTGAAGGATGAATCCAGATCCAGAGCGCATCTCTTGATGGTTTCCACAAGAATGTTATCGGACAGATTAGATTGGAAGGGTAACCCAAGTGTTCGTAGAGATTTGAGTGTCCAATACGAGTACCTTTAATATACCTAATACATATCAGCCGACCAAGTAACATCAAGTATAGTTATGACGCTACCTTTCGCTTGCCACTGAAGGTAAAGCCAGATCTGTAATTGAGTTCATTGCTTTACAGATTTCACTAAACTCGCCTCTTAACTCAACACATGCCATGTACGACGCGTCGTGGGCAATACATAATCTTGTGAAAGATTTGTATATGGTTCTAGCTGATTTTGTGTTTGGCTTTGATGCAATTCTATAACCCCACATATTGATCATCTTCATTCTTTTCGTATGCCACATATGCGTCTCCAACCACTTCTTTGACACTGCATTAATGAAATATGAGTGTAAGAATGATGTAAATTAATATCTTACTTTGTCGTCTAAGATATTCCTTAACAGCCTTCATCCGTCTTTTGATCTTTCTCACTCTTTTACGCTTTAATGGTGCGTTTGGAGAAGATTGGTATGCCTAAACATGCTTATTATAGAATAATCCCCTCTTTTTTGATGCTCGCTGCGTTACCTCTTTCGCTGCCTTTGCTCGTAAACGTGCTGGAAGTCTGTTTAGGTTGTGACTTGCTGCTCTACGACGAAGACCACGAGGAAGAGATTGAAAGGCAAGTTCGTTTAAGGCATAACTACTGGTGTGTTAATATTTCTCTTCTATTTCTATAAATCACTTATCACCTTGCTTTCTTGATTGCATTTTGCATAGAGTTTATTTCTGCAATTCGTGCCATTGCAAATTTGCTAGCGTCAATAGGACCTGAAATAAGAGGAGCATCCTCAGCTAGAAAATGTCAATGGATTGCATAAACATTTTCTTGTTAAACTCACCCAATGTATTGTCTGTCTTGTAATGTGTCCTGATCTCCCGAACCTGTCTGTTCTTTTCTCTACGTTTCTGTTTCCCACTTAATGGCTCATTTCGTGTCTCGTTGGAGTTTTTGTTGGAAGACATGATGATCGATTGTGTCAAAACTTTTTTTTCTTTAAAAAAATGCAGACGGAGTGTCAAGTTTTGTCAGTCCCAGTGCACCTATTTTTTTAAAGAGGAATCTGACTATTCAGGATGCGGTCCCCCAAGAACAAAGAGAGGACAAAGCATTTTGATCATATGAATAAACGATTATGCTTAAACCAAATCAAGTTATGATTGGCTTAAAAATAGAATATTGTAACTCTTTTGAGTTTTTTTCTCTCTTTTTTTCACATTTTGAATGGCTGATGCTCTATTCCCGCATAACTTTTAATGATCAACTTTCTCTCGCGTGTGTCGAACACTGTCTCGGCGAGCTTTTTGTTAGCGTGTGAGATACTTTTCAGTACTGTCGCACGGACAAAAAAATAGAGTTTTTGTGGGGTGTTTTCATCGATCTTCTCGTGAACAATACCCCTAGCGTCGAATGGGGTACCTCGAAGAGACCTGGTTTGCGCCTCTGCTATTCATTATGTGGTAAACTCTCCATGCGGGCCGATAAGCTGACCCTAACGGCCGTTCTAGGCATAGAGTATGGCCTCACCATAGGTAGTACAGCAATCGCGTTCTATGCTTAGCGAGACTACGTTGGTCTAAGGTTATTGACTCTATCGGATCAAGGATCTATTTGAGCTTTTTTTTTTTTTTTTTTTTTTCCTCCACGATGCTAGAGCAGGTCTTCGTTCTGTGGAGGATGAATACAAGTTATGTTGAGTAGTTTCGGTGAACGAAGAGTCTAGCTTTTCTTTTTCAAGCCAATAAATAACTTGAATACAAAGTACGATTCTTTTTCAGACAAAGATCGCAAGATATATTGTGTGCGGAATATCCTGTACTTTTCTTTTGCCTTATTCCTTACTTGATAGTCACCTCATTCGTGTGTATACTTTATCTCAAAATGTCAAGCTTCAATGAGATACCTACTGAAATTTTACAGCAGATATTTAAGTATGTTCAGGCGAGCGGCAAGTACAAGAAAAGTTGGATAGTGCAATATCAGCTTGTTTGTAAGGGATGACATCAAGTTGCAAAAACGTGTCTGTATAGCTTAGTAAATTTATACGACGATACAATCGTGGAAAAGTTCTTGCACTGTATGAAAAACAGCAGCGCAGAGCACCTTACTCGAACCATACGCCTAAAAACAAGATACCGAAATTATGAAACAGCAGAGCTTTACATCAATGAACTTGTTGAAGCCTGTCCAAACGCAGAACGCGTTAAGGGTGCCATTAGGAACTATGATTTCTGGCGTGCTCTTGTCACTGCTGCATCAAAGCACTGGTTATATATAAAGGAATTTACCAACCCTTTTGTATTCATTAAACATCGCAATTACCTTGATTGCTACACACACTTATTTCGTTTTTTCGCCATTCGCTTACCCATATCTATCTACCACCAGAGCATCCTTCTATTACAATAACAAAAGAGCTTTATCAACGATTACCAGAGTTTAGCAACTTAACACACTTGACTGTCGACTATACGGTACACCCTTGGCCGCTCGTGGATTATGATGAAATAATCCAAATTTGTCCTAACTTGACGTCTTTAAGCGTAAACTCAAAGACGTATTCATTGTATGTGAGGAGCATATCACCAGATCCTCTTGATATATTGTCTATACAGCCGCACAAAAACATCATGACTTTACATGTATGCTGGCCCCCTTATATAGACATTGTCGAATATATCATGTATAAATTTCCCAATCTTCGAAATTTGATACTGCGATTTGGCTATGAATCTTTTATTCTTGAAAATCAGTTGGAAGACTATTTTGCTAATGTCAACGATAGGCTTATGGAATATATAAGCTCAATGCAAACGTATGAAATTAGTGGAATGGAATCATTTTCTTTGTTTGAAGCGTACCTAAAATACACGACCAACGTACATGTTTATTTTGAAAGTGTGAGAGGTATGTCTCCAAAGTTGTCTCTGCAGCAGACCAGAATGACACGTATACATTTCAAAAACACCCCGGAGAATAAAGAAAAGTTGTTACAGATGCTCAAAAGGCATCAACGCAATATCACAAGCTTTTCCTTGAACTTGAGATTAAGTGACAGAGACAGCACTGCATGGATTGAAGATATTTCCATTACCTGTACGCAAATGAAGGCTTTCCATTACTTGGCAAAAACGCACTTCAAACCGCCGCCACAAGCTGCAATAGATCTAAATGTGCCTTTGAATTCGACAGTGGATAATCTTACACTGAAAGTATATGCCATAGAAGGTAGATCACTTGTTGGTTACTTACATCTCTTACCGTCAGTACGTTCTGTAAACATTGACAACACTTACTACTCTATGTACGAAGATGAAAATGAATATGCTATTGGATTCCTTTGGTACTGTGAATCAAAGTCAGTACAGTAAGTTAAAGAGTATTATGTTACCTTTCTCTCTCTCTTTATATACACGTTTGTGTATGTGTTTAAAAAATGATTAAGATGCCATGACTTTATTGATCTATTTCATAATAAAATGATACAACTGTTTTATCATTACTATAGTAACAAGACAAAAAAAAGTGTTTAGAAACCATTGGAAGACGTGTCAATTTCTTTTACTATTTGTATTACAGTCGTTCCACTGCCACTTGGACATTTCCAAACTCTCTCATGGTCAAGTTGGCGACATCAAAAACAGAAATTGCCCCAATAACGGTCTGCAAATTGGCTTTAGTATAAGGGGGGCCCTAACGATTGCAGCCGAACCTTTTGCTGACCAGCCTCTGCTACAGCGCATATTGATGTCAAAACTTGACTCAACAACACACACACACACAGTTCTTCCACTTAGAAAATGTCAACTGTTTATTAAACGAGATATGATAAATGATTTTTATAAATAATGTTTAGCAGAAGCAATGGTATAAAGGGTATTCAGGATGGGAAGGAGAATAGCAAGGACCCAGAGTAGACATTTCCGAGTAGTCTTCTTCCTTTGTCAGCTTTAGTATTATTGGGTTAATGATGTTACTCAAACTATTAGGCTTCACAGAACTGTATCTATGCTTGGCTTTTTCAATGCTGTACTCTTCTATAAGAGCCATAAAGTTTCTTATAGACTCAGTTTGATCAACAAAGACTACTTAGCTCACGTGTAATTATGATGAAACTTCATAAAGAATATTCCACAGGACAGACTTGTTAGATAGTGACAACGTAGGTAATGACTAGAGGAAGCGTCCGCTCATTACCCTTCTCGTGTGCGTAGTGTTCTTCCCGTAATTCAGGTCTTGTTAGCTAAACTAACGGTTTCCTTTTTCGGATCAAATGGTAGCAATGGAGTTCATGTGAACTAATAAAAGAGGCTGAGCAATAGAAAAATTTTGTGCATTATGAGTTTATTGTGTAAATATGAAGTAAAAATGAATAGTATGCAAAGAAAGAAAAAGAAGAAGTTAAGAAGAACCATGAAGGACTTGTTGTTGACCATCCCAGTCTAGCAAATCATCCAAAGGAATTGTTTGATTACTTGGAGAATACACTGAGTCTTCATCTGTTGATAAAGAAGGTGATAGTACAGGTGATGGTAACATATTGGTTGGCACTAGCAAACTGTGTTCACTTGTGGATCCTCCTTGTTTAATAACCTCCACTGCGGGGAAAAGGAAGTGTTGGTTTAGGCAAATGTTTCCATTGGGTGGTGGTGATATGGCAGCAGTTGTAAACGGTGGGTGAGTTCAATCTTTAATAAACCATTTCCTTCTTTACGATCCGTGCTGAACCGCAAAAGTCATTAAGCAAGAAAGGATTCAATTTTTGCAAGGCTTCGAATTGACAAGCTATTAAAGCCTGTTGATCCTCCAAGGTCTTGATCCTCTTTTTCAATTGTTCATTTTCTTCAGATAGTTTTTTATTACTAGATTCTAGTTCAGAAACGTATCTACGCTTTTTATCTCTAGATTCTTGTGCTGCTGCTCTGTTTCGTAAAATTCTTTCCTTTGTCTTTTGATCTTTATCTTCCAGTGATATTCTTGACTTCTTTAAACGTACAACAGATTTAGTTGTAGGGACAACAAGAGGGTCAACTTTGAAGTCAACAGGTAAAGACAAGAATTCAGAGATAAGATCGGTATTGTTGTTATTGTTGTTGTTGTTGTTGATGTCTGACATTATTAAACAAAACAAAAGAAATTCACCACCACCCAATGGAGAAAAGATTAAAACTAAAGAAAAAAAGAAAAAAGCTACGCAGGTTGTTTAATGTTTATAATTCTTTCTTGGCCAATCAGATGCTTCCACTTGTCCATTTTTAACGTTTAGCTTGACGGAATGTGAAATTCATAAACTACCCCACCAAGGGCAACAAGATCCAGAACACCATATCAAAGGTGGGCTTTGAAGCATGCATATTTATATAATCGCTTTTTAGGGAAGGAGTATTTTTAATAAGAGTTTAAACTTTTTTTTCCGGCTTATTTGCCCTTGGTTTATTTTAGGCCCATTCTTTAGTGTTAATTTTATGTGAATATCACACTTCATTAAGAATATGTGGCTTTCAAACAGATTTCTATGGTGTTACATCCATTGACTAAATATGACTACAAAGCATTTTTAATATTGATGTTAAATATCACTGTAATAAAGTCATGTAAAGCCATTGAATGGTGCTGCACTCTTCGGTTTGCTGAGGCCCATATTAGCCTTCCCACTAACGCTCACTTCAATAGTTGCTCTCTCGGCTATTCTGATAGGCAATTTTCTATTTTATGAAGACAATTGATCAAGTATTTATGTAAAGAGATATCCTTGCTTTCCTAATTTGCTCACCATGGCCAGCTTTAATAACCCCTCTCAAAGACAGCTGTATAGAGTTTTCTTTTAATAAAATCAACTCTATTTTGCAGAACCTCTTTGATATTTCATATAACAAATGGCTTGGTCTGCTTTAGTCTCATTTGGAACACAAAGAATAAACCGAGAGCTTATATTGTTTACTAAAGAGTTTACAGATGACCGAAACAAATATTACAGTTGGCTGAACAAAATTAAATAAATAAATGACGTTTTGATTAATTTTTTTGCATGCTTTATTTGTTACTGGTCTGCTCCCCTCCTTCTTCTAATGTTGTTGGCAGTAAACCGATATCTGGATCAATGCGCATAAGCATCAGTCGGCCACTCAATATTTTGTTGTACGAAGCTCTACAACCAATGTCGTTCCTGGGCATTTTTTTATTCTTTTTCTTTTTGGTGATTCCAAGCCAACTTATCTCTAATGGTGACCACTTTAAAAGTAACAAAAGGTGTTCACCCTGTTGAACTAACCTGTGATGAGCAAGGACTTCGTATCGAAGGCGATTTTAACGCATCTAAAAAATGTAACTTAATTATATATAACATCTAATCAACTTGCTTATTCTCTCTTAAAAGTGAAAAAGAAGATTATATGCTGTTGTATACCCGTTACGGAAGGAAAAGGGCCAGACCCAACCTTACTTCCAATAGATCATGTCTACATTCTTTATGCCGAGTACATTCAACGCACCAAGACCATTCAGATCCGTTTTGTATTGCCAGAGGATAGAAGTAACGATGATTCAACAGCTGATTTCTATGAGCTGTATTATACTGTGCCTGATGACAAAGCACAAGAAGCTGAAGCATTCTGTGAGACATTGATGAGTCGTGCTTATGAAGATGTAAAAGTTCATAAACGACTCCTGGTGTTGATCAACCCATTTGGAGGACAAGGTAAAGCTAAGGAAATATTCGAGTACCATGTTCGTCCTATATTTCAAGCTGCCAAGTGTGAAGTTACCGTCAAGAGTAAGAGTAAGAAAATAATAAGAAACGTTAGCTTACATTGCTTTTTTTATTATTGTTAGATACTCAGCGACAGGGACATGCGATTGATATTGCAAAGGAATTGGATATTGATGCATATGATGCTGTGGTCACCGTTAGTGGAGATGGCGTAGTACATGAGGTTATCAATGGATTTTTAGCACGATCTGATGCCAAGAATGTGATGAAGAAAATAACTTTAGGCATCATCCCTGGTGGCACTGGAAATTCATTGATCATCTCCATCTTGGGTGAAAAAAGAGGATTCGACCCTGTTTATACCGCACTTCAAGTTATCAAAGGTAAGGATTTAAAAAAACGAGTGATGGACTTTGCTGAACAAACAACTAGGAAAGCCTATGCCTCTTGATCTTTGCTCAATTACTTATGACGATCATCGTTATTTCTCATTTTTGTCACAAAACTATGGTATCACTGCTTACGCTGATTTGGCCACAGAACACATGCGATGGATGGGTGATACGCGTACAGTTGTAGGATTATTACAAGAGATTTTTGCTCGTCATACGTATGGTGTAGAGGCAGCGATTCAGGTAGTTGAATCTGATAAAAAGAAAATCATACAAGAATGCAGAATGTTCAAGGGATCCATACTTGAGCAAGAAGAGCTCAATCTGGAAGACACATTACCACCTCTTTCTGAACCTGTACCATCTGATTGGATGGTTATCAAGGACAATATCTCAATGTT
>JAMYHX010000157.1:0-93156 GCA_025529335.1 Rhizopus sp. PT2906
CGTCGATACTTTTTTAAAAAAATTTTTGACGAAATCATTTGGATAAAGTGGATTTATCACAAAGCGAGAGAGAGAGAACGTTTTTGCATTGATTATCTGTTGCAGCTTTTGTAGAAAAACAGTTATAAGGAGAATACATTAGAGATTAAATCTTTGACTGGATTTGAGGGGATTAACTACGAAAGCCCAGAGAATTAGAGAATACGATAAATAAAAAAAAGAGTGTGTGTGTGCGAAAGAAAGAGAGAGAGAAAGGCGATATCTTAGATTAGATAGACAAGCCTTGAATAGAGAGAGAGAGAGAAAAAGAGAGAAAGAGAGAGAGAGATAATACGGTAAGTAATATAATACAGTTATATATATATATACCATATTGCTCCTGTATTTTATTCATTAAAGGATGTGTTTATAATCTCATTGTGTTTTCTTTGTATCTATCTTTTTGTTATTGAATCTGTCAAGGATGACAGGTAAACAGAGTACACAGGCTAAGATTCCAGACAAAATTCCAATCAATGTCCAAGGCGAGGAGTATGTTGATGCTTTCTTTACTATGCTACCCACAAATCCCAAAAGTCGTCCACTGATTGTCATGATCAGTTTATATGTTCTTTGTTTTGTTTTTTTTTTTTTTTTTATAGTCACTTACAATAAACTAAAGGGAGAAACGATGCCTGATTTTGGGTCAATTTGACGCCACAGTTCCAGAGTAATAAATCCGACAACATCGCTTACTGTCTTGATAGAAGGCAAGCTACGGACTTTTGTAACATGAGTATTCGCTTTCTACTTGTTGTGCCCATTGTTACCTTGATGGTCCTTGATATGCACGACAGTTGGCAAACGAGAAATAAAGAATCTTGCTGCTAGTCCAGGGTTGGTATCCACATTCACCTTGCCAACCTGTACATGCTTATAGTTACTTAATTGTAACTGTCTTTCGGCTTCATCAAAAGTTGACTCGAATCTTTGACAATAACCACACCAATCCGCATAACTAATTCTTTATGAATATATGTATATACATATACCAACAAGATCAACTTACAAATCAACCAACCATTCGTCTTGTTTTCCTACCACTTTCGAAAAGTTGTCGTCTGTAAGTTCTACGGCTGCCCAACATAAAGCAATCAATCCAAACAAGAGCACAATGACACCTGTCGTTCTCATTTTTTTTTATTGATGAAAAGGGAGAGAGAGAGAGAAATGTTTAAACTCCTTCTTTTTTCCCTTTACCCTCTCTCTTTTTCTGCAGAATGAACACAAAAGCAGATTTAAAGGCTGCGAGAGAGGCCATTGGTGCCAAGAAATATAGTGATGCTGTCAAGGCCTGTAAACGTGTTTTACTTTGGGAAGGCGAGAACTATAACGCGTAGGATATAAATGTATTTCTGATGCGGTTAATTAAGTTATCATTAGCTGGGTCTTTTTAGGTGTAGCTCATACTAATCTAGAGCAAGATCAAGAGGCTGAGGAAGCATATAAACGAGCTATTGAGATCAATCCAGACAATATGCTCGGATGGCATGGTCTGATTAACTTTTATGAAAAAAGACAAAAACAAGAAGAACTGTCAAAGACAATACGAGATATCATTCCTCGACTTGTAGCAACGTATGTTCTTTTTTTTTTTTGGTTTTCATTTTTTTGACTTTATTATTAGTGGCGATGGAGCACGACTGGCAGAGTATTTGAAGAAACTTGTGCATATTTACAAGTCAACAGATCCTAATCAACACTTGGAAGTTCTGAAGAATTTTTTGCCTGGAAGCACTTATTATGATTTAATCAAGGACCAGCCAGACTTACCATCACAGATTGAGATATGGCAGATTATAATTGAAAAGCAAGAGAAAGAGCAGGCCCAAAAAGTGGAAAACGAAGTTGCATCAAGAAGATTCAGAGTTAGTGGAGGAACGCCAGCACAGGTGTTGGCCGAGGTAGAGGCAGAGATATATGGTGCATCCAAATTAGGTGTCATGTACGAGAAGGTGTTGGCGCTCATCTCTGATGATGATGTAGAAACAAAGCAGTTTTGGAAACTCAAACTGCTCAAATTTCTCGTCAAGCAGATTGCAGGTGTAAGGGGTAAAGCAGAGTTGTATGAACAGATCATGTCACTGGCCAGTGAATTGGTGTTGATGGATGATCCTCTTCCATTGGAACTATTGATAGAGTTTGTGGATGCGAATAGTCCAGGTAATTAAAAACTGAAGATATCAGGAATAGAGTGTAACTAACGTTAAATGTGTAGAGCAATATGATTGGAATCTATTTGAACAGTTAATAGAGAGGTTTCCAGATAGTGGGTTGGCGAAATTAGGTAGAGGATACAAATTAAGTAGACAAGGGGATATCGACCAAGCATTCGATTTATTTAGTGTAAATACTCAATTACGCTCAGTATATGAAAAAAAAAGTAAACATCACTCTTTAGGAAGGATTGGAAGAAAAGCCAAACAGCTTATTTGGATATCAGTGCTTAAGCTCGGTTTACTATGAGTCTAAAGAATATGAGACAGGCTTAGAATATGCTACAAAGGGTAGAGATTTGGTAGGAAAGTACAAGTCAGAATGGGGCGTTATATTTGAAAAGTAAACAAGGAATAATTCTTGACATGATATATCTCTCATCTATATCTTCTTGTAGTATACTTGTATTTATGGAACTACATATGGCTCATTGTTATCGTTTGATTGACAAGAAGTATTATATGGATGCTACAGCACTTTATAGGTCTATCATTCAGCGTTGTCCTGAGCAAACCAGCGCTTTAGAGGGCATAGGCTTCATTTTACTAGAAGAGAAAAGATTAGATGAAGCATGCGGTTATTTTGAAAAAGTGCACCAACTTGACGCTAGTAACCATACATCTGTGGCAGAAATGGGCTGGATCTATTTAGAAAAGCAAAAGTTTGAAGAAGCCATCCGGTTTATTACTACGGCATTAGATATTGCTGGTAAGGACGTACCAGATTACTACTACAGGCTTGGAAGAGTATATTGGGCTATGGAAGGTAAGCAGTTATATTTATTAGAAAATAAGAGGTTTACCAATACTGGCCAACGTTAAAAGATGCAAGCAGTGCATTCAAGTATTTTATGCAAACTGTCAAAATGGACCCCTTCTTCTCTCATGGCTTTACTTTTCTTGGTCATTATTACAGAGAGCATAAAAAGGATCATGCAAGAGCCAAAAAGTGTTATCAAAAGGCTTATGTGTTAAATCCACTTGATACAGATGCGGCACTTCATTTAACCGACTATTATATTGCTGATAATGAACAAGACGAAGCAGAAGCCGTGTTCCGCCAAGTGACAGAGTCCAGCCCCAAGACAGGATGGGCATGGCGCCGTATAGGACATCTTAACTTGGTACGATCGAGCTTTTTTTTTTTTTTTTTTTTTGAAACAATAATCTAACGTTACCAATAGAATCAAAAGTCATACAATGATGCTATATCATGCTTTCAAAAAGCACTTCGAGCCGACACAAGCGATGTTCGATGTTGGGAAGGCCTCGCAGAAGCATATTCGAGAGCCGGAAGGTTTGTGGCAGCCTTGAAGGCATTTGGTCGAGCCATTCAGCTTAATCCTCACTCAATTCACGCGAATAATGAGAGAGCGTATGTACAGCAAAAGATTGGATCCTTAGACGATGCTATCGCAAGTTTCAAGTACACACTAACACTTGCTGAAGAGCAAGGAAAGCCCAATTACATCCCTGCCTTATCTGGGCTTGCTGAAACTTATTTGGAGCATGCCAAGGAGGATTTTCAGCTGGGCTTCTTTGGACGTGCAGCAGATGGTTGCAATCGTGTGATAGAAACATGTTTGCTTGGCTTACAGCAAGACAAGTCTATCGTTATGTTTTGGAAGTTAATAGGTGACGCCTGCTGCTTTTACCGACAGATTCCTAGCTATATTCACTTATGTGCCTATTCTACTCTACAGAGAGTCATGCAGATCACAACAAATCCACATGGTGCCTTAAAATTCGAACAGGACTCGACCAGCCATTGGGTGACCGAATTTTTGGGTTTAGCAGACGATGTGCATGACCTGGGCTTACCTCATAAAGCTGCCTTGGACGTTATTTTGTCATGTGCTTCTTATTCTTACAAGCAAGCTATTGTCGTATCCAAGAATCATCCTTCGGTGTCTCCCGCATTTTGGCATGATCTGGCTGCAGTCTACTACTATTTGTGTTTGAACCAAAACGATGAGTCAAGTGTGGCTATTCAGTGTATAAAGGTTGCACTTACGATGGAGCCAACACAATACATGTACTGGAATACACTAGGCGTTATTGCCATGACTGTGGCTCAACTGCATAAGCTTGCACAGCATGCATTCATTAAAGCGATGGAATACAATAACCGCAGTGCCATACCTTGGACAAACTATGGGTTCCTTTGTTTATCGCTCAAGGATTATGAACTAGCAAATCAAGCATTTGATATGGCACACTCCCTTGACCCAGAATGGATCTCTGCCTGGGTCGGACAGGCATACGTAGCTTCATTATGGGGCAATGATGCGGCTGCTATCTTTGAGCATGCGTTTGAATCAAGCAACGGATCAGCTGTATGTTTTACTTTTTGTATGTCAATAGAGCGATACTGACTTTGTTTTATATAGTTGGATGCCAGTTACGGATATGCAGAGACTGCATTCCAAAGATTATCAACGGATGTCAACACCAATGAGCTGGTCACGCCTGTGTTTGCTCTTCAAAAGCTAACTGAACAACGAGTGCATGATGCACTTTCTCTAAACTTACTTGGACTGCTACTCGAACGACTAGGCCAGCATCATCGAGCTGCTCAATCATTTGCCTCTGCTATTCTCGCTGTAGAGGCACAAATAGAAGAAGAAAAGATCACAGCAGAAGAAGGACAAACACGACTAAGCAAGATTCACGCTAACCTTAGCCGTTGTCTTGTGGCTACTGGTGACTTCCAGGGAGGCATCGCTAGTTACGAAAACCATCAGCAGCAAAGTGTCTATGCTCAACTGAATGCAGGCATTGCTCACTACTTTTTAGATCAGCTGCCAGAATCATTGTCGTTGTTTGAATCAGCTTTAAATGCCACACAAGAGGATATCACATTACGTCAAGACGTGGTAGTACTACTAGCGAAGGTACTCTGGGCATTAGAAGGAGAAGAACAAAGATCGGTAGCAAAGGAGCAATTGTTTTCAAGGTAAACTCAAAAAAGTGATATAACGAATGATTGCTTAATGTTTTCCCCGCTTAGCATCTCAGAAAACCCAACCTATTTACCGGCGATTTTCTCCTTGTGTGTCATGGGCATCATGGAAAATGATGAAACATTGACTTTGGCAGCATTACAAGAATTAGCAAAGATACCCGCAGATGATGCCTGTAAGTTCTTTTGTTGTACTATTTGATTTTTTTTTTTGACATTCGATATAGATACGCTGGATAAGAACCAGCAAATTCCTTGGCTATTTTCTAAAGTGTACGAACTTCAGGTAATTTAAACTATATTTTTACAACATGTGATACTGAGAATATATTCTTTATCAGGGTGACTCTGTACATGCTAGTCGTAACCTAGTCAAATGGATTCACCAAGCGCCTTGGTTAGCTACTGTCTGGTCTCGTCTTTGCAAACAAATGATTATGACATCAGAACAAGACGCTAAAGTGATTGAGCGAGTGGCTAGTTCGTCTTTGATTATTTCAAAGAGGAAACATGATGCCAATACAACGTCAGAGGCTTATGAATATGCTGCTTTGGCACAGAATGACCGTGACTTGGCACAAAAGTATGCACAAAAGGCAGTTATCACTGCACCATGGCGGTTAAATGCTTGGCAAGCCTTGACCTTGTCGTAGTTAAAAAGTAGCTGATGTTGAAATAAACTGTCTGAGTAAATTTTACAAGAAATTTTATTACATCACTGTGGCTGTTGTACCACTTCCGCTTGGCATTAGAATGTCTAGAAAATCACGTAAATTGCTTAAAAAGGGGGAACATGAAAGTGGCTAATTATTTGTTTGAAAGTACTATTCTATTTTTGGAAGCAACAGGCAAAGTATATAAAAAGGGAGAGGTGCCTTTTTTTTCCTTTTTCTTTTTCTAAACTAAACTATTTATATACAAATAATGGCTCTTACTTGTTCTGATATCTTTAAATTCATTTTCGGTAAGCCAATACAATGTGTAAAAAGAAAATATATATATGAACAATGCCCTCTTTAGCTGTCATTCTTCCTCCTCTTGGTGTCTTTTTGGAAAGAGGCTGTACTTGTGATTTGCTGATTAATATTGGTTTAACCTGTCTTGGATATATTCCTGGTATCAGTAAGTATCGCATATATACTCTAGTATTATAATAATAAGAGGGGATATTAACTTGTAATAGTTCATGCGTTTTACATTATACTAAAATACTAATAATGATGATAATATTTACAAAAACGGATACTCTTATTTAATATAAAATAAACTTGTATATTTATACACTTTCTTTAATCAATCTTGACATTTTGATATATTTTACGTACAAATTTTGAAGCTGCTGTATGACCGACAAAACCTAAAGGTGTAATAGAATGAGCATATATATAATACTTGTAATTACCATTTTACCGAGCATGCAAAACATCCCCAAGGACAAAATAGCTGTATAACCAAAATAAAAGCTTGTTTGAAATAAACCAGTCATTCTATATATATATGAATGTGTAAATATATATATATCAAAAAGACTATTTTCTTCTCCATACCTTGTCTTTGTCATAAAATAATAGACAGAGTATAAATAAATATAACCAGCTGTTGAAGCACATGTCATGAAACTAACCCAATGCCTATAAATAATATACATTTAAAAAAAAGAGTACGTCTCATTTTAAACATGATGTTACCATCGATGATCTTCTGCATTGAGCAGGAAATATGTACTGACAATAGACACACAGGCAGAGACTATCAGTAAGATGATAAACACAAGCAGCATAAAGCCATAGACATAGTAGATCTTGTATGTCCAGAAAGAAGTAAAAATAAAGTAAATCTCAATAAAGATCGATCCAAATGGCAAAATACCACCTAGAGCCACAATGACCAAAGGTTCTGCGTACCATACTTTTTCGGGAATGGGTCGAGGAATCGGATTAACGCGGCATGGGAAATCAGCTTGGCTTCCCCAGTTACGGCCAACGATGGTTCCAAGAAGGGTAAGTGGGAAACATATAAAGATCCAAAGAGCAATGATAGATAAAAGGGCATAAAATGAGATAGCACGGGAGCTAGAGTAATAAATGGCTAGGGTATTGATGAGCCCACAGATGAGCGAGACAGCGCCTGGCCAGAGACTCGCTGTCATCACAAATGTCTTGATCCAATCTCTGCCTCCGTATCTTGCATAATATTTGGCACTGGTGTATCCTGCGACAAATGAAGTAAATGCGTACAAGAAGATCGTGGCTGTCAAGATAGTTGCACGCTCAGCATACAGGTCACCCAAAATGGTGTATAAGATCACAACGGCTGATAGAATAACAAGTTGTGAACCAGTTCCCATTAGGGCAGACATCATCATCAGTCGTGGCGGTTGCCGAAAGACATCTCCATGAACCTGTTTCCATCCGTATTCGTCACCTAAATCTCTATCCTAAAAAAAAAAAAAAAAAAAAAAGAAAAGCATTAGATTTTACGTGGATTATAAAAGTTTTACTTACAAAGTCGGCCAGTCCTTCTTCTCGATCATATCTAGTGAAATCTCTCTTGACTGTTCTCAACAAAATAACAGAGACAAGACCCGTCAAGAATAAAACCATCATGAATGAACTAAAAATGGAAAGCCAGTGAACCTAAATATGATCAGTACAGTATCCCAAATCGCATATAGAGGAACTTACCTTGTGTTCAAAGAAATCAGCTTCTAAAAGCCTTTCAAATCTGTTTTCAAACAAGACATCCGTAGGGTTCCAGGTGACTGAGTAAGTGAACGTGAGAGACGATAAACCGTGTTTTAGCTCTACTAGGTTGCCATGTTTTAAGCTTATACTAATGATCTATTATATATACATAATTATGAGCTGTAATGAAAGCATAAATGATATATTCATAATAACCTGATTTCCATTATACTCAAACGCGAAACTCTTGTGCGTATACACATAAAGCTTCTTGGCATGAGGATCCGTTTCTGTCGCTTGTTCCTCCTCTTCATCTTTTCCTACCACTCCACTTACAGGTAAGTCATCTATGGGTTATATATAAGCACTAAGGTCATCCATTCGTTTTATCACGTATACCGATAAACATGGTGTACCAATATTGGTTATCGACTGCATATCGAAGAACATCCACGTCTTTGGGCTCCAGTTCTTGTTTACAATACGCTTTATCTGCTTCATTGACTATAAAAAGAACTCATGTTAGCTCCTTTCTCTCTCTCTCTCTCTCTCTCTTTCTCTCTTTTTTCTCTTTTTTCTCTTGTTTCAATACTTTTAAATTGCGTCGGAATGCCTGAATTAACCAAATCCATTCCAAGAAGGGCTTCTCCCAAAGTTTCATGGTGATGTTCTACGCTGTGTGGTCCTTGACAAAAGGGTAACTGAAAGTAAGGGTATGTCTCTTGTCTGTTGTGTAAAGGTCCAACGGTGTTCATCCAAACAATAACTTCTTCACCTTCTTTATACTAAACAAACGTGTAAAGTGTCTCTCTTTTTCTTATTATTGTGTGTGTATTTCTTACCACATGGTTATGTTCATCCGCTAGTGAAGTCTTTAAAAGGGCTAAAGTAAGAATAGTAAATACTATTCTACTCCACGAAAACATTATAGATAACACGTAGCTAAAAAGGGGGAAGGAAATAAGAGAAAAGGGAGAAAGAGGAAAAAGACAGAAATTGAATTTAATTCGTCCAAAAAAAGAGCCAGAATTCACTATTTGGCAAATACCCAAATTGTACTTTAAGCAAAGACCGTATAAAAGAATGACACGTATCTTCTTTGTCTTGAAGCAATGAGTTAACTCGAGAAATCGTTATAGAAATAATAGTCATCTTTATTTATTAGATCATCTTATACACACACACTTTAAGCATCATCAAGAACTCCTTTGAGTCTATTGCTTGATCTCGTAGGTTTTTTTGCCAATCGATCAGGCGATGATGATCTAGAAGAAGACTCTGGAAGATATTCATCAAAGTCTTGTTCTGTATAAATATCATCATAATTGTAATTCACTCGTTCTCTCTTTCTCGTATATGATCGCGTCGTCACTGGTTCAACCGGATTCAGTTTCTTCCATTTTTCTCGTTCCAGTTTAGCCTTTCGCTTCTCTTGCTTTTCTATTAGCGGATACACATGCTCGTCAACATACTTGGATAATGCTTTTTCTGCTCGATGTGTGGTTGATAATGTACTTATCCATGCTTCCATTGTCTCACGATCCTTACATACTGATCTGGTCAATATTTCATCAACTTCATCATCATATTTACCTAGTATCCATTCCTTCTTTTTGTTTTTTACTTTCCAAATATAAGGTGAGTCACCAAACTGCCAATAGGTACTTTTCTCTTTGTCTATGCCAATAGGACGAACCTCAATCGGATTATGCTGACTCCTCTTTGCGCTATAATAGTCTATGATCAATCTAACTGCTTGACTATCCTGTAGTTGCCATTCGACCATAGAGTATAAGATGAGTAACTATAATTGATATTTTAAATGTCTTCCTTCTTTATATATGCCTACAAATATATATATATATATATATACTTTTAAATCCGCAGATAACATATTAAACTTTTGATTTGACAAAGGATTCTTTTCCAATTCTATATCCATTGTTTTTATCTTTTCAGTGACAACATCTTGAAGTGATTTGGTATATGATCTATAAAAATATGAGATACTTGTTTATACAAGTTGTCTAACTTGTATCTTACTCTACGGGGTTTTTTCTATTAAATATGTTTCCAAGACAAGAGCAGATGATGTTATGTACAAGTTGGCTGTCTTCCTTTTGAAGTTCTACTTCTAATTGCTAATAAAAAAACTAATTACTATGCCATCCCTTGAGGACTATTTATCCTTTTTATAGAATACATCAGGTGTAAAATCCGGTAGTTTAAAGAGTGAAGGCGCTATTGATTGCTGAGAGTTAAAGGTAGTTGCAAAAGCATAGATGAAAGCAATCCTCCACTGTTGGCATGGTGACTCTCCAAATGGTTGTTGCATTTTAAAGAAATAAAAAATAACACTTTAAAAAACAAAAGCATTAAATCGCGATCAAAAGTGACGGTTCATTTCGACTTTGTTTGCATAAAATTGACCCAATAGCAACTGGATAGCATTGAGTCAACAAAGATCATGTTAGATGTATAAGTAAAAGTACAAAAGTATTTCCAAAACTAGCTACGAACCAAATTAGTAGAAAAATAAGACACGTATGCATCTACGTTCAGGTCCTGGGGTTAAAGCAGCAGAAGGAGACTCACAAAAACTTGGACCAAGAAAAGAACTATTTGGACAAGGCCCAAGAATAGAAGGTTGAAAGCTTAATCCTTGTTGGTTATGCAAAAAGTCCTCCAAGCAGAACGACGGCAGTGATAATCGCACAAATTACTTTGCACGAATGATAGACGAGTTATTCAAACAGTTGAAGACATTCTCTACAAGGCGTTCATTGCCGAAGAGCTCGCCCTGTAGACTATCTGTT
Source organism: Rhizopus sp. PT2906 (assembly GCA_025529335.1). Taxonomy (NCBI): domain Eukaryota; kingdom Fungi; phylum Mucoromycota; class Mucoromycetes; order Mucorales; family Rhizopodaceae; genus Rhizopus; species Rhizopus sp. PT2906. The sequence continues at coordinate 10,718 of JAMYHX010000157.1, forward strand.
GGTTAATATATATATATATATATATATATTCTTGATTTACTAGTGTTACTATCGTTGTTCAAGCAAATATAAAGTGAAGTATTCCTGTTTTATCTTTTTATTGAGAGTAATGGAGAAGATGAATAGTAAAAATAAAATTATGAACAAGGCACAGGCAATTAAACCAATCGTAAAGATCAGTATTACACATGACTAAGCACGTCAGGCTAGACTATCACGCCTGGAAACCGTTCATACCTCCTGTATTCATGTTACAATTATCAAATTTGTAGAAGGATGGTTCTTGTTGTAGATAAGGTTATCCCAATTCAAAGCAATGTAGCTTAATAAAACCAATGACATTAAACCTTAAAGGTGAAGTATCACTGCACTTGGTGGTAACTGAGGTTTCGGTTACCGCCTTAGGGGGGGACCAGAGCTGATACCTGTCACTTTGTGACCTCTATTTTAAACTTGGACCCTGCCAAGTTTTTTTTTTGTCATTTTTTGCGTTTTTGTTATAAACTTGTTAGAATGAATAGAACATTAATAACAGCTTCACGACGACTGTTATTACGCAGTGTAGTTCGCCAATCATCAGTTTCTAGACATGTCATTACACGATCCTTGACACAAACTGCTGTTCGACCTATCTTCAAGGGTATCTTTCGCAGCTCCTCAGCTCAGGACACAGACAACAAGCGTCAGGTCATTTTAGATCAAGACCATTTGTTTCACATTCTATCGAAATCACCTATAGCAGAAATGAGAGACAGAGCTGCCATCATTAACAAATATGGTACCTGTCCTGTCTGTGACAACCAGGAGGCACCTAAACAAAAGCCAACGTACGATTGTCCCGAGTGTGGATATCCTACACATTGCTGCGAAGATCATTATCACCAAGGAAAAGAGGCACACAAGGAAATATGTTCTGTTTTACGAGAGATTAATGAAGACGATCATGACTTACGTTCGGGAAGGCCTATGCGGGAATTTGAATTTCCTAGTAAGGACTCTTTATAAAAGATCGAACAAACAAACCAATTGACACATAATTACATAGGTGCTCAGGGGTTTGATGAAACGGTCAATATGGCAAACTGGGATATGTTCTTTTATACCCGTAGTTTCCCATCCATGGACTCTGATAGATCAATGCGTCATGTATCAAAACTGTTGACATATCCCATATCCATTGCTGCCGTTTTGCATGAATCAAGTCCATACAAATACGGAGATCAGATTACAGCAGAAGGCATGCGATCAATAGCAGGTAATACGAATACATGTCTATATGTATAATGTCTGACATAAAATGATAGCCCTTAGAACCATTTTGTATCCTAAAAACCGACTTGTCAACGATGCTCAAGCTCAAGTTCGTACAGAGACAATCAACATTTACCTTTTAGGAGCTCGTGCGGAGGCAACCTTACCATCTCACATCTGGCTACAACTTGCCTACCTGTTTCCATCAACGCCTTTCCACATTCATTTTATTGGACCCGACGCCTTAGCCCCTAACCAAGAACCTCACATGAAGTCAGTGAATGAACGCCTTTTCTTTACGTTCGATAACGCCATGTATCACGACTATCATGAAAAAATCGAGAAATTTGATCCTTATACCGATTTCTTCTTTTTGTTCTCTCCTGGTATTGGCCATCACAGTGCACGTGAAGGTTGGAAACCATCGATTCAGAAAGCACTTGAGACCAAGTGTGCCATGTTCATCACGGGCTATGATGAGGCAGATATGATGAATGATGTGACAGCTGTCGAACAGGATTATCAAGGTGAATTCGATTGGGTCTTGAAGCCAACAGTGAATGAGTATAGAAGCTTAAAGAGAGACGTCAATTTGATGGACCTTCGACAAACCATTTTTGCAAATTATGGTATTTGGGGTATTCGTGGTAAACGATATGATGTAACTCATAACCCTGAAGAGAATGAATAATAAAATAATAAACAACAATAAAAAATACCCTTACAACCTTCTCCTATTCTCTTCTTTTGTTACTGCTTTTGTGTGTTTATTCTTGCCAAGAGAGGGGGGAAAAGATTTAGAACGATAAGAACCAAAAAGACAAGATAATTCTTGATGAACCTTTCTTTATATATTCTAAATCCAAGCTTGCCACTTGTTTTTCTTTTTTTTTTGCCACTTGGTTTACAAACTAAACTTGTTTTCTTTCTAAACCAAACATTCTTTTTTTTCTTTTGCTTCTCCTTTTTTTCCTCCTTTTTTTTTTATTTGAAAAGGGCTTCAGCGCATCTTGAATATAAACTTTCGATATGTAGCACACGCTCTCACGTACAGAGAGCAAGTTTTTTTTTTTTCCCTTTTTCTATCTGTTCCTTTCTCTCTCTCTCTTTCTCTCTCTTTCTTTTTGACGTCTCTTTCTCTCTTTTCTTTTTGTGTCTCTCATTCTCCCTTCCCTTTTGTATACTCCCTTTCTTTCTTTTTTATATTTATTCTCTCCCCGATGAACACTAAGGATATTATTTGTCAAGTTCGAGCTTTATATCCCTATGAACCCAAAGATCCCTCTGCATTGTCATTCAAGGCTAATGCCATCATTGATGTCTTTGCACAACTGGAATCAGGCTGGTGGGACGGTTGGTAAGTGAAGCAAGTACAAGCTTTATAATTTAATCATTTTTAATAAGCGAGTTAGTTGTGAAGGTAGAAGAGGATGGTTTCCTAGCAACTATGTAGAAATCCTCAAGCAAGCGGTACTCTATACTATTCAGTAACAGTCAATCATGACATACTGATTTTTTTTTTTCCGTTTTATAGCCAACAGGCAGACGTATCTTGACGGATCAACATATAAAAGAGCAACTTCGTCTTAGTTTACATGCATCTGATATGATATTGAACAAATCTAATGCACCAGCCAGTAGTAGCAGTAGTCATAGCAACAATCAGTCAGAGTGGATCCTGCAAACGACTGAAGACGGATCTGAGCAGTATTACTATAATATTCGAACGCACGAAATGAGGCATTCGATTCCTCCTGAAGGATATGTCACAACAGAAGAAGAGGATGATCTTATACCACCTGCACGTCCGGTACGTGCGGCGAATCGTATGGAAGGATCAAGCCAGTTGTTGGACGATATCTATGATAAGGTAAGAAAAAAAAAGGAGGTAATATAGAAATTGTGGTTCCTTAATGATATGGTTATTAGTTACCGCCTGGTTGGATGCGCAAGATAACACCGCAGGGAAGATACTATTACTGTAATCCGGAAACAGAAGAAACAACATGGGAACTGGAAAACATTGATCCAGATACTGGCATGCTAGTAAATAAAAAAAAAAGGGGGGAGAAAGAGAGAGAGAGAGAGTATTAAACCTTTTAACTAGATCCCTTCTCAACCCAACTCACCACCATCATCACCTTCAGAGATATCATTTGATTTAAAGGATACACCCATCACTTGGTCCACACTCTCAGCCACAATAGCACATGCCATCCATAATTTAAAAGAATGCATACGAGCAGGCAAGACGACGTACATTCAACAGGAATCAGCACAGGTCGTCCAACGCATCCGACTACTTCTTTACGTCTCCAACTGTCTCGACAAGGAAAGTTCAGTTCATTTGAAATCGAACAAGCAGCTTCGTGCCGTCCATCGAAATTTACTTGCATCTGTGGCAAAATTGATCTTGTCCGCCAAGATGACATCGTCTGCCTGGCCGAGTCCTGAAACGCTTGGTAAATTGATGAGCGAAGCAGAAGAAATCCTTATGTCCGTTCGCCACTTTATGACCTGGGCTCAGGACATGCGTATCGAGCTCAAGGAAAAGGCGGGCCCCACCTTGGCCATTGACCGACCGCTTTGGAAGAATCCGATCCAGGTCAACTCACAGCACTACCACCGTGCCATGCTGAGCGGACAGCCTGACGCAGTGACAGCGATCATGGTCTTGGCTGATAACGTCCGAGGCGCTATTAGCTCGTTTATGGAAAGTATCAGGGATGCCTATAGCCACATTCACAATGATCAAGATATCAAGAGCACACTAAGGAAACTGAAAGCGAATGCGCCGCTCCTCGTAGCCCAGTTTCGAAATCTGAGCAATACGACCAGTCAGTTCATGAATACGGTTGAACAAGTCCACGAGGACGATAACTTGAAATCAGTGGCTATCATGAAAGCCAAACACCCAATCTATGCTGCTATGGGCTCCCTCTTTGTCGTCACACAGCAAATCACAAACAGTGGGATGAACATTGTCGAGGCAGAGGCAGCTTACGAGCGTATCAACGAAGCAGTTCAGGCCATCGAAAACAGTATTGAGAATGCAGTGGATTACTCACAGATGGATGAAGAAGAAATTGCAGAAGAAGTCAAGACTGAGGATGAAGAGGTAAAGGAAGAAGAGCAGCAAGAACAGCCCAAGGCATCGTCGTCAAGTAACCCATCACCTGTAAAGGATGTCAAAATTGCAAAGTTCTTTGGTGAAGATCCTCCTCCTCCTCCTCCTAGAAATCCTTCACCGACGACACCCTCCTCGCCTAGTGCAGGAGCGCCCGCTACAAACACACAGGGTGAGGTGCCTTGGTTCCTCGCAGCAGATATCGATCCCAATGAAATTACGCTTAATGTCGAAGGTCAAGTCAAGGGTGGTACATTGCATGGACTGGTCAAACGATTGACTCAGCATGATCAATTCGGTAATGTATACACACGCATATATGCCAAGATGAATACTAATTGTTTTACTTAGATGCTAAATTTAACACAACGTTCTTATTGACTTATCGCTCGTTCTGTTCGACGGAGGAACTATTCAATGAACTTTTCCAAAGGTACCAGCTTCAACCACCTGAAGAATTGACAGCAGAAGAAAGAGAACAATGGAGCGAAAGAAAGTTGAAGCTTATTCGTTTAAGGTACTTACAGGAGACTGTTGTTGCATTAAGATACTAATATGATGTATAGAGTATTCAATGTGATAAAGTCGTGGCTCGAGACATACTATAACGAAGAAGAAGACCGGCCGATATTACTTGAGCTGAGTCAATTCACAGACCATGTGATCTCTCATTCAATGAAGTTTGGTGCTGAACAACTCACCAGATTGATTAAGAAACGTATGCTCGCAGAAGAATCCGGTCAGATTCGCAAGATGAAACTAAACGTGCGTCAAACAGAGATGCCTCTATCCATTCTTCCAAAGAATATGAAACGCATTAAATTACTAGAGTTGGATCCTCATGAACTGGCACGACAGATGACGATTATGGATTTCCGGTTATATAACCGTATCAAGCCAGTCGAATGTCTCGACAAGAACTGGGGGAAGCCCGACACAGAAGAGGGCACACATATTGCTGCCAACGTCAAGGCATCGATTGAACACTCAAATCAGGTCACTGCCTGGGTGACAGACTCTATTTTGAGCAAAGAAGAAGTGAAGAAACGAGCGGCTGTGTTGAAACACTGGATTGCTGTGGCGGATCGATGTCGTATACTCAATAATTTTAATACCTGCATGGCCATCCTGTCTGCATTTGACAATGGCTCTATTGGTCGACTCAAGCGTACGTGGGAACTCATCAATGGACGATCCATGCAAATTCTTCAAAACATTCGTCGTTTGATGGGGGCTAACCGTAACTTTAGCAATTACCGAGAGATCATTCATCGGGTCATCCCCCCTTGTATACCTTTCTTGGGTATTTATCTGCAGGATTTGACGTTTATTGAAGATGGAAATTCAAACTTTTTGAAAAAGTCTAATAACTTCATTAATTTTGCTAAACGTATGAAGACAGCTGAGGTCATTCAGGATTTACAGCAGTATCAGTCAATACATTATATGTTGAATGCAGTGCCAGATATACAAGAATTCATAAAAACACACTTACAGTCAAGTCGTGATGAAGAAGAGTTGTATAACCTTAGTTTGAAACTTGAACCAAGGTAAAATAATAATAATAATAATAATGAATTATGCTATAACCCTGTTATCATAGGGAACAAGGTGAAGATACGATTGCAAGAAGATTAAAGGAGTCAGGATTATAAGCAAGTAGTGCGTGTGAAGTAATAAAAAGAGTCAGTATATGCGTGTGTGAGTGTGTGAGAGAAATTAAATAAAAAAGAGGGGACTTTTTTTTTTTTTCCTTCTTTTTCTTTCTCTTTGTTTTTTTTTTTTATAAATCCAAGAATGGAGGAAACTGTATCTTACCATTTTGCCAGTGTTCGACAAAGAAGAGAAAATAGACACGAGATGTAAATAAGTGACGAATGAAGTATTTATTTCTAACAAGATTAAAAAGTGAATATCAATTGACCATTCGACAACAACCCAAGCAATCACGCATGTGTGGAGTAGGAGAAAAAGGCAAGTGATCTCTTTCTCTTTCTCTCTTTTCTTGAAGAACGACCCTTGATAATAATACAATCTTTATAGCTGATAGACGACCTATTGACCCACCACGTAATGACACTGACTAATCACTGTAATCTCGATCCACCTATTAATATAATATTCTAATTTCTATCCATATACATTTAGCGATAGTACAATTCAGAGTGATCGATCCTAGTTTACCATCCAACGATAAAACGTAAGATCAAGAGAATATTATTATGCAACTTTAATCACTGATATTTATCATCAAGTTATTTACAAAATCCATACTATTTTATGTATGCATCTTTAATGGCAGCCGACTTGGATGAAGAATTACATTTATTAAGGGATGGAAAGACAAGGAGCACAACAGGATCTGTCGTATCGTCACTCTATCATCTCAAGGACATTGATAATACGGACGCTGGGTTTTTCGTGTTTCCTGATTTGTCAGTTCGAATGGAAGGATGTTATAGATTGAAGTTAAGCCTGTTTGAGATTGTTGGTAAAGAAGTGTTTCATTGTAAATCGATATTGTCGGATCAGTTCTTTGTTTATTCAGCTAAAAAGTAATCAAAGAAAAATACGTGTGCCTTGATTAACTCTTTATTTAGATTCCCTGGGATGGAAGAATCTACATTCTTGTCAAGATCATTTGCAGATCAAGGCTTAAAGATTCGTATAAGAAAAGAATTAAGACAAAGGAGAAAATTACCAGAGAGTGGTAGTAATACGTCAAGTGAAGAAAAGCGACCAAGAGTAGCAGAGTCTTCATGTGTAGATAGATCAAGAATTATACAAGATGGCCGTTTATATTATTCTAATTCTAATACTACGACTAATACTACGACTACTCCCAATTCTACTACTTCTGAAAGATATGATTCTCCATCGAGTTCACATTTATACAGTATGCAATTTAATCCTACGCATCAACCTATCCTCTATCCACAACCACCATCCCCATCATTGCATCAACCACAACAAAATCACCAAACAGAACAACAACAACAACAACAATCAGTAGAACAACCCCATCATCAACAGATGCCATATATCAACTTTCTTCCACCTCCTGCTTCTCATTTACAACCAAAATAAAATACGTCATAACCATGGTTTGAAGCTTAAATAGAAAGAATGAAAAATTATAAATGCATATATAATGGCCTCCCCTTCTGTGTTATTAGGTTCTTTTTATTATCACCTTCTTATTTTACTAGCGTATGTCGTCATTGCAGTAATAATAATAAAGATGGACTGAAGAGGTTTAAGAATAGGGTGACTGTTCAAGAAAACCTTGTCCTTTTTTTTTTGATTTCATTAAACAAATGCAAGAACTTCCATATAATGTAATAACAGATCCATTCTTGTTTTGTTGTTGTCTACTAATTATTATCATGTAGTTAAATGAGCTGACATGGGATAAAGATCACTTGAAAAATATACAAGACAAATATTGTTATTGTGGAAATGGATATACAGAGTAAGCATTTATATATACAAACCTAGTTTTATTAAGCTAACGAACAAGCAAAGAGATAAACCCATGATTCGCTGCTCAACATGTCAACAGTTATTTCATGGAGGTAGATATCTTTTGTACGATAACATGTCGCTGATCTACTTTATTACTAGACTGTGTTCAATGCTTGCCAAAACCTTTATTGTTTGGTGACAATTTTGGGACATTCACTTGTTCTATTTGCAATGATGGAACAGAAAGTTATGAAAGAAAAGGTCTAAGTTGGATCATCATTGTTCATTTAGTCATTTACAACCTGATCAAGAAGGCTCAGATTGAAGACTCAAAAAAACCCGAGAAAGACAGACGAGAACATTATTATTTTAGATGGAAAGAAGACGTATGCGCCTTCATTGATGACTATTGGGATTACTTATTACCAGATAAACAACGTAAGATGAACATCTATGTAAAAAGTCCACGGTTCATATATGCAGCATCTTTTTTTATAGGGTCCGCTACTTGGAATAACACCATTGCTAGTGTCTTGTCTACTCACAGCAACATCTTTTTGTCAGGATTTGAAAAGTTCAAGCAGAGCGGTAAAAAGAAAACAGAAATATATAAAATAATACATGATATTCATTTATTAAATTAGCCTGGTGGACACTACACAAGGTTGAACCACCTACTGGAGAAAAGAAGACAAAGGCAGGATCAAGAGCAAGACCGAACCTGAAGAAACCACTGAAGCGTAGTCAACCTGTTGAAGAGACAACAAGGCCTAGAAAGACGAGGAAAACACAGGATACAAAAAAACAGACAGTGAAGCAAGAGCAACAAGATCTGATTGACCTCAGCTCACTTTCTGAATTATCATCAGCAGAAGAGGCATTTTCTGACAATGAAAGCACGAGCCAAGTTAAGAAAGATGAGAATACAGTCTTACCTAATGCAACTCCGCCTAGTGCTGCACAACAATCAGTTAGAAAGTTGTCACAAGTACCACTATTAGAAAATTCAGCACCCGCTCCTAAAGAACCAACAACGCCAGAATTAGAGGATAGCAGCGCTGAAGATAGGAAAAAAGAGCCGCATATAAAAGAAAAAGAAAAAGAGCAGTCCAATGCAAATTCAAATGATCAGATAGTGATGGTTCCTATCAAGAGTGATCCAGAAGAATCATCTTTACTTGAGTCTAAATCACTTGGCACTATTCCTAATATATCATCCAGAGTTGCACAGTCCTTACCTGTCCTACAGAGTTCACAAGACGAATGGCTTCTGTTACAAAAATTAGAACATGCCTCAAAAAGACTACCATATTCAGCAGCAAGATATAAAAGGAAATTAGCTGTGAGAAGATTAAAGCGAAATCTGGGAATCAAGTTATTTGATCTTGATAACCTCGTCCTGCAGTCACTCAGAGCAAAGCATACCCTGGAGCCAATTGCAACGCACACGATCATACAACCCACTGCAAATCAACAGCAGGATGAAAATAACAGCACACAAGATGCTCAACAGCTGCTCGACAAAATTACCTTTACGCCCTATAGTTGCTCCTTTGCCTCCCGACTATACGGTTCTATCAGACAGCGAAATACCATCACACGTGACGAGGCCTGGCTGTCTTCCTGGAATGGTCGAAAATTAAGACCCTTTATTTGGCGTAACTTTGAAACAAAACCGACAAGGATGCTGTTGATGGCCCAGATCAGGTTGTGCCAGGGCAGGCCTCGTCGTCGTGATCAAATGTTGGTAGAACCCAGAGAACTGGTAAGAGACGAAAGTATTGATTATGTCTATTTCCAGAAAGAGCATCTTGATCAGGTGAATCAGTTACTGAAGCGTGCCTTTTGGGATGGCATTGATGTCTCTGAATCTCTCCTGTTTCCAGAATACAGTATTGTTTGTCTTTATAAACGAAGGGTGATCGGTTGCGCATTTATGACTCCAGAAGCATACGTTACCTATATTGCGGTTGATCCTGGATGGGGAAACGCTGGTATCGGACAGTAAGTATTTTGCCCTTTTTGATGACAGGTATAAAAAGTGTAACAACCCATGAATAGGTTTATGCTTTACCACTTGTTTCAGACAGCAATCAGTAAAGATGTCACACTACATGTGTCAGCGAATAATACAGCCATGGTAAAGAAAATCATCGGTGATGATATATATATATATATATATACTTTTATTAATACTCATATACACATAGCTTCTCTATCAAAAGTTTGGTTTTAAGCCTGAAGAGTTTATAGTCAACTTTTATGACAAGTATTTACCAGCAAACAGCTTATATAGCAAGAATGCCTTTTACCTTAGGTTAAGAAGATGATCTGACATTGGCAAAATGAGTAATACAAAGCAAAAAAGGAAAGGGCAGTCGGTAATCCTAGTTTGGATATCTTTATCAAAAGCACATGCTAGATAAGACACACACACAAATGTAGTAGTTGTAGTATATGTATATTATCATTCTAACTTGTAAATATAATACAAAATAAACAGACCTTTGTTTGATCTCATCCTTTTTTATACCCCTTTCTTTTGAACACTGTAGCATTTACTCTTACCAGTAAGAAGCGATACTCGATTTTAAACTTTGTTTGTCAGGTGATGCATCTTTGAAATTAGGAAACTAATTGGTGGACTGAGGGTTAAAATGGTAATTAATCACTGAAGGGCCTACTAGCTTTCATGACACGACCTTTATAAAAGTTCCCAGGATAGATAAATCAAGAAATGTGTATAAAAGGTAGTATTTTATTTATTTAGAAAATACCCCTTTAATAAATATATATATTTTTTTTCTCAAGGCATTTACAATACCAACAAAAAAAAAAAGATGATAGTTACCATAACAATTCTATGCACAATTTCTATTACCATGAACATCTAAGATTACTACAAAGAACAAATTATATTATGCGTAACATTTTTACTGCCTTCACTCCGAGATTAAGACATTGAGGTACAAAGACCAGCCAATGAAGGTAGTCTTTGGTGGTTCCTAAATTGGCTTTTTTGGTCTAAAAAGGAAATTGATACTTTTGCGGTCATACGCCATGAACACAAAGATTCCTATTTATGATAGATTACATATAAAAGGATTCTTCTGACACGATTCAGTTCATAAAAGCTCTCGTTCTTTTTATTTTTTTTTCTCTCTTTTTTTTTTTCTTAATCTAATCTTCTCCATTCTTTTTACATAACGTAAATGACTGGAACAAGTATCTCCTCTCAAGAAAAGAGAGGATACGAAGAGCATTATATTACATCAGAAACAATCGTCACCTCAGAAAAGGTCGAGGACTTCTTAAGCACGTCTGTCGAGAAGGAACATTATGGTCTTTCAGATAGAGCATCTGCTCAGCAACACCTTGAAGAAGAAGAAGACTCTCCTATTGAAGAAGTCCGTGCTGTAGTCCCCAAGTAAGTGTTTTTGTGCTTATATGATTATATTTGGTGACTAAAAACTTTGCCTATAGTACTGATGACCCTGATTTACCAGTATACACCTTCCGTGTTGTCTTCCTTGGTTTAATTTTTACCTGTTTCCTTGCCTTTGTCAATCAATTCTTCTTTTACAGAGACAACCCAATGGTTGTTGGTGCCCTCGTTGTTCAATTGATTAGTTTCCCTATTGCCAAATTCATGGAAAAGATTATCCCTAAATCCAAATTTTTCAACCCTGGTCCTTTCAATGTTAAAGAACATGTCTTGATTGTTGTCATGGCCAACTGTTCATACCAAACTGCCTATGCTATGGATATCATTACCATTCAACGTATCTACTACGGCCAAAACATGGGCTGGGGTGGAGGTATTCTGTTGATCTGGACAACCCAATTGATCGGTTTCGGTCTTGGTGGTATCCTTCGTAAATATCTTGTGTACCCTGCTTCCATGGTCTGGCCTGCAAACTTGGCCACAATCTCTCTTTTGCGTTCATTACATCAAGTACAAGACAACTGGACTGGTCCCAGTCGTTTTAGATGGTTCTTGTACATGTTTGGTGCCATGTTTGTCTACCAATGGTTCCCCAGTTACTTCTGGCCAATTCTTGGTGCTTTCTCTTGGATCTGCTGGATCAATCCTCGCAATCTCATCTTGAGTCAGGTGACTGGTTCAAAAGCTATGGGTATTCTTGCCTTCAGTTTCGATTGGAGTCAAATCGTATCTTATTTGATGAATCCTCTTGTTGTCCCTGGTTGGGCTATTGCCAATATTGCCGTTGCTTTCGTTATTGTCGCCTGGATCATCGGCCCTGCCATGTACTACTCAAACGTCTGGGACGCTCAAAAGTTCCCCATGATTACATCCAAGCTCTTCACCACAAATGGCGACTCTTGGGTCAACAGCAAGGTCTTGACTGCAGACAGACTTTTGGACGAAGCAGCTTATGCTGAGTACGGTCCTCTTCGTATGGCTCCCTTCTTTGCTCTCAACTATGGTATTGGTTTTGCTGGTATCACCTGTATCTTGGTTCACACCTACTTGTACCACGGCAAGGAAATCGTAGCACGATTCAAGGAATCTCGTACAAAGGAAAACAACGACGATATCCACATGAAGTTGATGCGCGTCTATCCTGAAGTCCCTCAATGGTGGTATGCCATTATCTTTATCGTTTCTTTTGGTGTCTCCTTTGGTGTGATCTATGGCTGGCCCATTTATCTCCCATGGTGGGGCTTGATCCTTGCTGTTGCCATTTCTGTCATCTTTTCTTTACCCATTGGTATCATTACTGCCATTACCAACCAAACTCCTGGTCTGAACATCATTACCGAACTTATCATCGGTTTTGCTTTGCCTGGTCATCCCATTGCCAACGTCACCTTCAAGACTTATGGTTACATTTCCATGGTTCAAGCTATTACCTTTGTCAGTGATCTCAAGCTTGGCCACTATACCAAGGTTCCTCCTAGAGCTATGTTCTGGGCACAAATCGCTGGTACTATTCTTGCTGGTCTTATCAACTTGGCTACCGGTACCTGGCTTATGGATACCGTCAAGGATATCTGTAGTGACGGTGCTGCTCCTTGGACCTGTCCTAACGCCAATGTGTTCTACTCTGCCTCCATCATTTGGGGTGTCATTGGTCCCCAGAAGATGTTCGGTCCTGAATCTCCTTACAATGCCATGTTGTGGTTCTTGCTCATCGGTTTGCTCCTTCCTATTCCCTTCTACTTCTTGGCCAAGAGATATCCCAACAGCTGGTTCAAGTACGTCCACATTCCTCTTTTCCTCAACGCTCTTGGTATGATGCCTCCTGCTACTCCCATCAACTACTTCATGTGGTGCTCCATTGGTTTCTTCTTCATGACCATTCTTCGTCGCTACAAGCACGACTGGTGGGTCAAGTACAACTACGTTACGGCAGCTGCCTTTGATACTGCCTCGAGTATTGCTACACTCATCATCTTTGGTGTCCAAACAGGCACGAATGTCTATGAATTCAACTGGTGGGGATCTGGTGGACAAGTGTATTCCGGCCTGGATTATGTTGCCGCTGATAACTGTCCTCTTTCCATGGCTAATGGTCAAGGTGTATGTCACTCATGTTCACCTGCCTCTTAAACTTGTATACCAAAAATAATTTTTTTAATATAATTTTATAATTATTTAATCCCTTTTCTCTTTTTTAAAAAAATAAAAATAAGAATAATTCATTAGCATAAATCTCTTTTGACGTTTATGTGGTAGCAGTTAAGAGATCAAAGGATGATCATAGATTGACACACTGTGCACTTTGTGTGGTTAAAGAGAGTGAGAGGGGAGGAGGAGGGACACTCAGGGGGGGAATGATGCGATATCACTTTCAGGGCACATAACTTTCTCTTGAAATAATTCAGTATCTTTAGCAGGGAGTAAGTCAATGGTTACTGTTGCTTATATCTCTAAATGACGTCTGCCCTGAAAATTACGGTTTAATTAAGACACTGTTGTAGCAGAAGGGAAAATACCCGCGGAAGGGTATGATGTACCTTCTACCCCTCAAAAAAAAACTTTCATTGATACGCGACTACATGAACAACATTCAACCGTACAATCCACTGCAAATAGATCATGCAGACATCTCCTTACAGAGTCTCTTTATATTACTTATTTGAGGCATAGATTTAAATGTAGAGTGGTTTGGTAAATGCATTTATTGAGAAAAAAAAAAGAGATGAGCTATAAAAAGAAGAAATGGGAGAGAAAGAAAAAAGGGGGTTATAAAGTATCGTGAAGTTGTATTTACATGACAGAATAAAGTGAAAGAAAGGAATTTAAATTACAAAAGGGCTATCAGACCAAAGAAAAGATTTGTCAACTGTTGAGCTGTTGACCAAGGAAGCTTGGATTAATGTATCATATAAATACTCCATGTATGAACTCGACTTGGTCTTGGGTGAGAATTGAAGTTCATCAGGCATGTATGGTTTGGGTTGAAGTGATGTTGCAATTTGTACGACAAATAGCAGAAAATGACCAGCCAATTCTCGAAACAAGGCTGATTCTTTATGTTTCTTGGCATCCTGTAAAATAGTCTTGTAATCCCAAACGGGCATAACTGCGTTAGAGACAAGGATACAGTGATGGTCTTGTTGATGACGATAAGATTCTGTAGGCTTTGTGCCTAACAAACTGATATCCTTGTTAATATTAGGCTTGGGTAATGATGTAGAAACGCGTGGTGATGAAGGTTGTTGTTGTTGTTGTTGTTGTTGTTGTTGTTGCATAGACAAAAGTTGTTGGTTTTGTCTCTTCAGGACGTCCATTTCTTTCTTCAATGTCTTGTTTTCTTCTTCAACTTTGATTAACTTTTCTTTTAATTCTTCAGCTGTTTTTTTGTGTTCAGCCACTTGTTCCTCCAAGGAAGTGATGTATTCTTTATATTCATGTGAGTCTATTGTTTATATAAATAGAGAAATATTATTATTACCTTTTCTTCTAACTCTGAAATTTCTTGCAGATATTTTATTACGTAATTGTCGACGTTCTTTGGAGGTCAATTTCTTTAGATCGATTCCATCAGCCGCAGCATAGGCTTCCAAAGTAGTAATAGTTTCTTCATTATGCTTATCGCCCTTCTTTATCAAGTCATACTCTTCTTCAAATTGCTTGTAGTCTTGGATAACGTCTTCATCTTTCATGCTAGTATCCATAGCAGTATTTTCGTTATTGTTTTCATTATTATTCTCATTGCTTTCTTTATTTTCTGCAGGAGGAGCGAATATAACAGAAGGCGCAGCAGTCTGTATTTCTTGCTCTCTTGCAGCGAGTTGTTGTTTAGCCAACTCAATCAATTGCTTAATCTGTTCCAAGGTATGCATGGTTATCTCACCCTTGACAGGTTCTTGTTGTTGTTGTTGTTCTTGAGAAGGAAGAGGGGGCAGTGGTTGATCCAAGATAAAATTGTTTTGCTGATCAACAAAGAAAGATGAGTAATCTGGGGTTAATACTTCTTCGTTGGACACCCAGTCCATGTTAACAACGTCTTCAAAGTTCATCATTTTTTAATTAAAAAAAAAAAGTGAGAATAAAGAAAAGAAAGAAAAAGGCGAAAAAAGGGGAATGACGATATTATTAATTAGTGCAGTGGTCACATGGACGAACATGCTGGAAAGAAGACCACTCTACGCGTATATTGATACTCCGAACCGGATAAATTTCAAGTCTTTACAAGAATTCAAAAGCCTTTATTTTGATTAAAATCACATAGATCGTGTATTAAAGAAGCTATGCAATTCTCTATAAAACTTTTATCAATTAGGTCATCTCAGCACCAATAGCTTTTATAGGCTGCACTTGGTGCCGCTTCTGAAAACTACTAGTAGACTTATTGGCGTTATCTGTACAAGGGTAAAATGATTCTCATGCATCAGAGTTTTTGTGATTGTCGCGCCCCCTTTTTTTTCTTTCATGTTTTATTCTTGATTTTTTGAAAGGGGGTTGTTGATCATTATCACTACCACTTTGATAAACATATATGTGATTTCATAGTGTGAGATCATGTGATACTAGTTTACATAGTTGATCAGTTGTATTCATTAGATCCTTCTAAAAGATATACAGCAAATAAAGAATTTATTTGGGAAATATATACATATACATTATAACTAAAAGATTAATGGATAAAAAATAATGTATTATTCGTTTTATACTTACCGAGACATTAAAGAATGTATTGCCGTTAAAATGGACAGCGCATTAAATCCAGGAACACCGTTAGTCTGTTGAGAGGGCTTTCATTACTATGTTTTGATTTGTAAACAAAGATACCATATACATATTTAATGTACTGTTCACAACTCCACACTGTACCACCATACGTTCCAAGTATTGAATAGTTTAGACTAGCATTTAACATCCTTTACTTGACTGAAAAGGGATAGAAATCCAGATTATAAAGATGGATGTTTCAGCTGACCAAGACAAAAAGACGCTTGAGTTTCCATGAAATTAAAGCCTTGTTGTCAATGCTGCACATGAACATGTTCTATTTCTTTATAGCTGAATTACTATTACTTATTACAACTAATTAAATTGTGTATCACTACAGAAACAATTCAGTGAAGAAATCCTTTAGAATTCACAAGCATTGGCCAGCTTATTATCACACAGCTATAAAGATTGTATATATTGACGCTGCTTAGTGTAAGTAAAATAAAACCAACACTATAAAATAACACCAAGATTATCCAGGTTAGTCTCGTGTTTTAAACAGAAATTTATATAGGTTTTACTTTTTGTCTTACAATATCAATCTCCCTTGAATATATAAAGCTTTACATTTATACAATGCTTCTTTTTTATCAGTAATAATAATGCATCTCTCTTTAGGATACCTTGCTTTGGTACTTTTATGCGTCCAATTGGTTTTTGCAGGTACAGTCAACGTTTGCTCTTCTTGCACTTTCAAGTCTATCAGTAAAGCCATCGCTTCTCTTCCAAACAATGCCGAATCATATACAGTCTTGATCGCTCCTGGAACATACACTGAGCAGTTTACTGTTGCTCGATCTAACCTCGTATTAAAACCTACTAGTGGCAGTGTCACCATTCAATTCGCTTCTGGTCATGATACTAGCTCTAAAACTGGAAGCACTGCTGACTCTGCTGTCTTGACTATTACGGGCAAGAATGTCATGCTCCAAGATATTATTATTGCAAACACTTTCAAACAAGGACGTGTAGCTAATGTCGCCTTGCATCTGAATGCTCCTCAAGCTTATTTTAAAAATGTAAAGATCTACGGTTTCCAAGATACCCTTTTAATTAATCGTGATGGTGCTGGTTACTTTGATAACTGTTATATTGAAGGCTCAGTTGACTTTATCTGGGGATTTGGCACTGGTAAAAAAAAAAAAAAAAAAAAAAAAGAAGCATATATAAAGCTTAATAACTGATCATTCTCAATCCCAGGTTACTTTTCTAACACTGTCATTGCTTCCAACCAAAGAGGTGCTTCTGTCACTGCTCACGGTAGAGATACTCCTAATGGCCCTGGTGGTTTTTACTTTAATCAATGTACCTTCAAGGCTACTGTTCCGTCTGGCCCTTTGCTCAAGACTTATGACCCTTCCATTTCATTCTCTTCCCCTTCTCAATTTGAAAACACATGCTTCTTTGCTCGTCCCTGGGGCAAATACTCTCGTGTCATCATCATGAACTCCAACATCGGTAGTCATATCAAGCCTGCTGGTTGGAGTGCATGGAGTAACGCTAGTCCAAACACTGCAAATGTTGCCTATGGAGAATACAAGAATTTTGGGGCTCGTCCTTGGACTAGTGCGCGTGCCTCGTTCGCTAAAAATTTGACTTCCGAACAAGCCTCTCAGTACAGTGCAGCGAAGGTCTTTGGTGGTAACACTTCCTGGTTCCAAAACCGATAATTGATATTATAGATGAACAAGATAGAAATTATTAAAGAAGTGCCATTTTTTCTTTTATATAAAGCGTGCCTTTAGGTTCATGTAAAGAGACATCGTCTGTATCTTTAGTTTTATTTACTATTAAAGGATAGACATTCTGGCTTTAGATTCAGTATCATGGGCTAACAGCTTAGTAAATCAAGACTCTTGGTATCAAGGTCTAATATTTTCTATAATGAACAATAAGCAATAGTATACAGAAAAAATAAAGGTTTTCATGTCACTTTCGGGGTTTACACCCATGTTTTCTAAGAGAGAGACAAAAAGAGGACATATCACAGAAAAATCAGGTCATGCATTTTTAAAACAATGGCTTTTATGTAGGCTACATTAAATAAAAGTGATTACAAAACAATTTACTGGCTTAATTCTTCCTTGGTCAAAACACCCAATTCTTCTCTAACAGGTGCCAATTCTTCAAGGTATTGCTTGTATTGGCTTTCATTTTCAACCTTTTCCTTAAGACCTTCGAAAACACGAACAGCTGTGGCGAAATCGTTGACACGACGAGAAGCTCTAAGAGCGGCTTCGATAACAGAAGGAGCAGGAACAAGATCGTAAGCGAATGCATTGTTCAAGCCACGTTGGAGTTCGAAGAGATCTTCAACACCGTTAAAGAACTTGACGTAACGGTCGGTGAAAGATTCGAAGCTTTCGTCTTCATGTCCAGCAGAATAGAAACGCTTGGTCAAACCTATAATTGAACATGACATGAGTCTTTGTAAAATCATAAATCATCGTTTGTTCTTTACCCATGGCAGCGGGACGAACAGCGGGGACAGTTGAACGGACGGCGGCAACACGGCAAGCAGCAGAGGAGAAAGCACGAAGCATGTTTAGTAAATGGATGAGTGGGGAGTTAAAGAAGGAAGAGAGAGAGAAAAAAAAGTTGATATAGTCTTGCAAGTCAGGGTGCGGTACTTGAAAATATGTTTAAATTTTATTACCAAGTCAAGCCCTTTTCAAAGTTAGGGTGTACACGTCACCTGTAAGTTGGTCTGGCCTGCTTAAATTGAGTCAACTGCGCACACTGCCCTTTTTCTTTGTTTTTATAACTTATATGCTGTCAAGATTCATACAAATTAGTGGTCGTACCACTATTTCTAATAATGCTCTGAGGGTCCCAGCCCTTGCAAGATTCCAACGTGCCAACGTTATTTTACGTAGAGACATTCGCAAATACTCGAGTGACAAGGAAGCACCAAAGAAGAAGGACGATGATCAACCTTTCAACATTCCAAAGGGATTCGAAAGCTTCTTCTCAAAGCAAAATAAGAATCAGACTAAGAAAGCTGCCGAGGAAGCCGCTTCTGAAAACGCAAAGAAATCGACTGACCAGATCCCTAAACCCCCAAAGAATAACAATAGTAATAAGACACCTGAAATTCCAACCAATTGGAATGCGTTACTAGGTGCTGCCTTTGGTACCTGGCTTTTATGGAAATTGACAGCACCATCAGAATCTTCAAAGGAGATTACCTGGCAAGGGTTCCGTACACAGTTACTCGACAAAGGTCTTGTTGACAGACTTGTTGTCTTGAATAAGAATAGAGTTCGAGTTTACTTGCGACCTGAAGCCAATACACTTGGATTGAGCCCTAGTCAGTCATTTGTCTTTACTATTGGATCACCTGACAGCTTTGAACAGAAATTAGATCAAGCTCAAAACGAACTTGGCATTCCTCCCAACGAACGTATTCCAGTAGCCTATCGCGACGAAGTCAGCATGCTCAATGTGCTTGCCCACTTTGCACCTTCATTGCTGTTGATTGGCGCCCTCGTTTACATGACACGCCGTGGCCCAGGTGGCGTTGGTGGACAAGGTGGCATCTTTGGTATTGGAAAGAGCAAGGCAAAGATGTTCAATCAAGAAACAGATATCAAGGTCAAGTTCAAGGATGTTGCTGGAGCAGATGAAGCCAAGGAAGAAATTATGGAGTTTGTCAAATTCTTAAAGAATCCTGCTGCTTATGAACGTCTTGGTGCAACCATTCCTAAAGGTGCCATTTTGTCAGGTCCCCCAGGTACAGGTAAAACATTGCTCGCAAAAGCTACAGCCGGTGAAGCTGGTGTGCCCTTCTTGAGTGTCTCTGGTTCAGAGTTTGTTGAAATGTTTGTTGGTGTTGGTTCGTCTCGTGTAAGAGACTTGTTTGCAACAGCCAAGAAGAATGCACCATGCATCATTTTTGTAGATGAAATTGATGCTATCGGTAAAGCTCGTTCAAAGAATGCACAATTTGGAGGAAACGATGAACGTGAAAGCACTCTGAATCAACTCTTGGTTGAAATGGATGGCTTTGACTCTAGCCAACATGTTGTCGTTTTAGCCGGTACTAATCGTCCTGATGTCTTGGATCCTGCTCTTATGCGTCCTGGTCGTTTCGATCGTCATATCGTCCTTGACCGTCCTGATATTGGCGGCCGTGCTCAGATTTTCAAGGTCCATTTGAAACCTATCAAGACTACCATTGATGTCGAGCATCTCTCTCGCAAGCTTGCTGCCCTTACCCCAGGTTTCTCTGGTGCAGACATCCACAACGTCTGTAACGAAGCTGCATTGATTGCTGCTCGTCGACTCAAGGAAGAAGTTGAAGAAAAAGACTTTGAAGATGCTATTGAACGTGTCATTGCTGGTTTGGAAAAGAAATCAAGAGTTTTATCACCAGAAGAAAAGAAGACTGTTGCCTATCACGAAGCAGGTCACGCTGTTGCTGGCTGGTACTTGAAGCATGCCGATCCTCTCTTAAAGGTCTCAGTCATTCCTCGTGGGTCTGCTGCTCTTGGCTATGCTCAATACTTGCCCAAGGATCAATACCTTTACTCCAAAGATCAATTGCTCGACCGCATGTGTATGACGTTGGGTGGTCGTGTTTCTGAACAGATCTTTTTTGATTCTATCACAACAGGTGCACATGACGATTTGCAAAAGGTGACAAAGATTGCATACGCTCAAATCACTCAGTATGGTATGAATGAAAAGGTGGGTGCTCTGTCCTTCACAGATCAAAATGAGCAACAACTCCAGAAGCCCTATTCAGAGCAAACCGCTACCTTGATTGATAACGAAGCAAGAAGAATAGTGAATGAAGCCTATGAACGTACATTGAACTTGTTAAATGAGAAGAAACAAGATATCGAAAAGGTTGCTCGATTGCTATTAGACAAGGAGGTTTTGACAAGAGAAGACATGGAGAAATTATTAGGAAAGAGACCTTTTGATGAACATACTGTGTATGATGAATACGTTAGAAAGAAGGTAATTGAAATATAAGCTTGAATATACAGTTTCTCATTTTCTATAGACCTCTTCTCCACCCCCTTTCCCAGAAGACGCGCCTAGTGCACCACCTTCTGCAGAATAAGCTTTTTCTTTAATAGGATAGATACATGTATTATACTTGTAATTTTATGCATACTATATATTGTTCAATAAACACCCACCCTAGTTTTCTTGCCATATTACAGGATTTCCAGAGAAAGTGAGGTTACTATATTGTATCTACAACACTATATAAAATAGCACCAATATTATCCAAGCCTTGTATTTCAATCTCTGTTGGATATATAAAGCTTTACAATGCCATATGTCATCACATTTTTGACAACACAAGGAATAAAGTATGAGCCCTGAAGTCACTGCATAAAAACTGGAAAAAAAGGGGGGGAGCACCAAGCCACACAAGGACCTAAATCGTGACTTGAATGTGACGATCTATGAATAAAACGAACCACTGAACCTTTTTCAAAAAATTATCACTCTTTCTATAATCTTCTGTACATAAATGGGACGCCGCGCTAAAAATAAGCAACAAGATCCTGAGCCTCTTGAAAAGCCTGAACGCACAGAACTTTCAAGACGAGCTAAATCAAAACTTAAGAAACAACAAGCGCTTGCTGAAAAGAATAACAAGAAACGTCAAAGCACAGAAGAAGCTGATTCCAAAAAGTCAAAGAAAGCCAAGACAGAGACCAAGAAGAAAGACATTGATGGCGACGATCTTTGGGATAACCTTGAAGTCGTTTCCGATGCTGAAGATAGTGAGGACATGGACGAATTTGAAATGGACGATGAGTTTGAAATGAACGGAAGTGCAGAAGAGGAAGAAAGTGAACAAGAAGATGAACAAGAAGAACAAAACTATTTCCCTAAAGCAGATGCTGATTTCTTAGGCTCTGATTCAGAGCAAGAGGAAGCAGAGGAAGAGGAAGAAGAAGAAGAGGAGGAGGAGGACGAAGAGGATGATGAATTTGATGAGGATGAATTTGTTGAGGTATATAGCATTTTCTTCAAAGATGGTATATTTTATACTAACTTGCTTCTGCAAAAAGGGACAAGCACTTGATGAACGTACATCTCGTAAAATTGAAGCTCGCGCAGCCCGTGAAGCAGCTGAAGCTGAGGCCGAATTAAGAGAGCAAGCCAACCAACAAGAAGAACTTGAAGAAGGCGAACGATACAAATTACCTGAAGGAGAGGAGGCAGAATTAGTGTCAGACATCACCCTTGTTAGTCAGCGAATTAAAGATATCGTGGGCGTATTAAATGATTTTAAGAAGCTTCGTGACCTTAATACAAGTCGTCAGGAGTATGTCGATCGATTGATCAAGGATATTGCCGCTTATTATGGATACTCTGAATTCCTGGCAGAGAAACTGTTTCACCTCTTCCCTGTTTCTGAAGCTATCGAATTCTTTGAAGCCAACGAAGTAGCTCGTCCTGTGACCATTAGAACAAATACGTTAAAGACCCGTCGTCGTGATCTTGCACAAGCATTGATTAACCGTGGTGTTAACCTTGAACCTATTGGTAAATGGAGCAAGGTGGGCCTTCAAGTGTTTGAATCTCAAGTACCTATTGGTGCTACACCTGAATACCTTGCTGGACACTATATGCTTCAAGCTGCTTCTTCTTTCTTACCTGTCATGGCATTGGCACCTCAACCTAACGAGCGTGTGCTCGATATGGCATCTGCCCCAGGTGGTAAGACAACTTATATTGCCGCACTGCAAAAGAACACGGGTATGGTGTTTGCCAATGACGCTACAAAAGATCGTTTAAAAAGTTTGGTGGCCAATATCCATCGTTTGGGTGTCAAGAATGCTGTTGTCTGTAACTACGATGGTCGTGAATTCCCCAAAGTGATTGGTGGCTTTGATCGTGTCTTACTTGATGCACCATGTTCAGGTACTGGTGTTATCTCCAAAGATCCCAGTGTCAAATTAAACAAGACAGAAAAGGACTTTATTGATATTCCTTTCCTTCAGAAGCAACTTATTTTATCTGCCATTGACTCCGTAGATGCTAAATCAAAGACAGGAGGTTATATTGTGTACTCAACATGTTCCGTCACAGTAGAAGAGAATGAAGCAGTTGTCAATTATGCTCTTTTAAAACGCCCCAATGTCAAATTAGTGCCTACAGGACTTGACTTTGGCCGAGAAGGTTTTGCTTCATACCGTGGAAAGACATTCCATCCTAGTCTCAAGATGACACGTAGATTTTATCCTCATGTACACAACATGGATGGTTTCTATGTTGCTAAATTCAAAAAGATGGATAACAAATATACAACAACAAATGATAAAGATACTAAACAAGCATCAACTGAATCTAATGAAGAAACAATAGGCTTCAATGATGAAGAAGATGTCAAATATATTGAAGGTAAAATGAAAATATATTAAAAATAGACTAGTTTAATTAATAGTAATACTTTTTTCCAATAGAAACTAAAATCACGCAAAAGAAGAAGAAGGGTTTAAAGGTGTAAGAATGAATGTATAAACAATAATAATAAAAAAGAGAGTGGTTATAGACACAAAGGGGAGCTATTGGTTTTTTGATGTCTTTTCTTGAAGTAATTTTGTCAACAAGACTATTTTTTCATCATTACGAATCTTTTCGAGATGATGATCAATATCAGATATTCTTTCTTGATACTGTTTACTTTCACATCGTACTGGAATATCAGTGTATGTCTTTTCACATATATCAAAATCAAATGCAGGACAATCAGCCGGTAAAGGTTTTCTCCTCACTGTCGGTAACTTCTTCAGTTCTTGTATGCTTTGTCGTCCTTCTTCTTCTTCTTCAACTGATGTATGAGATGAGTGAATACATGATCCTAAACTACTTAGTCTATTCTTCCATAATCTTTTCACTCTGGATTCATTCATGGCTTTTAGCATACAAATGTTAAAAGAGAGAGAAAAAGAAAAAAGTATTAATAAAATTATGAACGAATTTCAGGAGACAAACACGGAATTAAAATCAATCTTGGCCAAGATAAAAAGAAGGTCTATTTTTATCTCGTTGTCTACCGTTTCGCATTAACGACTTTTTTTGTAAAGAAACAAACTATACTTTTTTGGCAAATTAGTACACAAACTTTTTCTTCCCCCGCTCAACTTTACCTGTAGAGTAATACATTCAAGAATGGGAATCCTTTTTGTACACAAAAGGCTAGTTTATTTACAAAAGAAGAATAGTAAAGACTTTACGATTTGTAATTTTTATAAAATGACTTGAAACGAGTGTACAAGATGTACTTTAGACCAGAGTTGGATGAAAAGAAAAGAAAGGGGATACAGATAACGGAAGGCGGTAAATGAAGGGCGAATAGAAAACGTCCAAGAAAAGCTTAAAAACATTTTATACTAAAAAAGGTGCTGCAGGCAAGACGGATCCATCTTTATCATTACAGATTGTCTAAAAATGCATACAGCCCCTCTTACCAAGTTGACAGGCTGGTCACGTGCATTCTTAGCCCAGTCAAGGCTTAAAATAAATAGTTGGACAGCTTATTCATAAAGAGTTACTTTTTTGCAATGATAACTATCCGCATTTATACACAAGATTTTCTCTTTTTTTTTTTTCAATTGAAAAAGCTGCAATATGTATTGACAGCTTTTGGATGTAGATTTCAAATAGACAGACTTTTCATAGGAATTGTAGGGTATAAAATGCCCCCCAATGGGAAACTTTGTCCTGAAGTCCGTATCTGATACCACTGGAAATAATTGCAAGTTTTATCAGGAGTGTAAAATAGGTATTTATTCGCATTTTACTTACTGGGTGAAATGTAGAGGATGATCTGTGGATGAAAACTCGACGTTTTATTCTGATAAAACTTGAGTAAAACTCTCTCTTTCTAGATCTTTAATAGCTTATACACTTTACTATATCGTTCGTATTTGTAGTAAGCGCATCATTATTATACTATTGTGGCCAATAAAAAACAGTGATATATGATTTATGAATTTACTGATGATGTCAAGGTCCACCCTACCAATGAGTTCGATAAAAAAAGAAAAGATACACTTCTCGCGCGCAGCTTTGTGAGTAGGTAACGTTGTTATATTTACTCTATAGATACTTATCGTATTGTATACGTTTGTGCGTTAAAAGATTGAGTAAAAAGTAAGTTTTTACCATATAGCGCGTCATGCTCCTTATTAATTCTGCTTTCATATGAATTGACGATACTGTAATATGGGATTCTTCTTTCTTCTTGTTCTTAATAAAGACATGTTTATGTACTTCTTCTTTTATTATTTCAACTATATCGCAAAAGCGTCACTCGAAGCTCTATTAATTTACTCAATAATACCAAAGCTCGCCCCATCGATGACCTCCCATTTAAAAGAAATGTTATATACTTAATCTGGGACAAATCGGATATGTGAATGTGGGTAATTTCAGCCAGAATATTAGTCCTTCAGAAACAATAGACCCAGAAAAGACTTGAACTAAAGTCTACAATAAATTTTGAGTATAAGTCTATACCCCTTTTGCTCTAAAGTTTCTCGGGTTCAAAGCATAAAGTGAAAATCGAAATAACTTATACCTGTTTGCATCCATGAGCTTAGCCCTTGTGATTTGATTCAGGATGGACAAACAAGTTATTTGTCCCTGATGTCATATGACAGCCTCCTCAAGACATGTTTATTGTTGTTTATATCTCCTGACTCAACTCTATTTGACTTTACCATTGGTCATTTATCTTTCAGAATATGCATTTTTGTCACTCCTACCATAGATGTCCATGCTACGAAGCTGATTATATAATTTTGCTCTTTGCTATCAAATTTTCTCGGTAATACTATCCAATGACTGCAGGTACCGCTTTTATTTAACTGTAAGAAAGCAATAACAAAAGAATTAGGTGTGTGCTTTTGATATATTACGACTCATTCAGTCTGCAAGACGGAATCCTAAACTTAAAGTATCCATCCAACCTGCTGACAATGTATGCATGTTTAATCTTATTTCTATTAGTAACAGTATTACCGTTTTGCCTGAAATGTATACAAACATATCTTGTACTATAGTCTTTACATATATTTATCTTTGGCCAGAAGTAAGTAAAAGATATTAGCGTAATGAATTACTCTTTTCGCATTAAACCAAGAACCTCCTTTTTTAAAAATGATAAAGCTTGATCCAGGTAATGCTTCTGCGGTAACATGTATTAAAATGACTCTAGATGCTTTTATTCAGATATCATTGCTTTCTTGCAGTTTAAACGTGAATACATAACCTTTATAATTCAATTCTAAAACAAATGACACATTTATGTATATTCTAATGATTTGCATGGCTCATATTTAGAAATGCTTATTATTTGAATGTTTTTAAAGCATGTATATATATGTATATATTGAGAGTGACATGTACTGAATAAGCTGAGTCAAAGTATTCTAGACTTTCTATGTCGTTTCTTCCTCTTCTTTTTGTATTAGTAACACCTGTAAGCGTTACACTTATTTCTATAAATTTTAATACGGACCTTGTCTTTTCCTTTTCTATTTCGCTTTTGCTGTTCTTGTCCGCATTATGTGAAAATGAAACATAAAAGCAAAGGATAAAAATATACTTTTGATTAATGACGTCGTATGGCTTTATCGTTAACCATACTTCATGCATAATATATGCATAGGGTCATTAGGTATAATCCTTGTTCAGGAGATCCTTCTTTACATAGAAACTATGAATGCAATTTGTTTATAAAAATAAAACAACATCCTATTCACTTGACATGATCTTGTGTATTTGCTGATCCATTTAATTGATCTACAAGTCAGTAGTTTTTTTTTTTTATCTGCTCATAAATGTAGCTTTCTTGTTCATGACTCTGCAACACAAGCTTATACATCTTTTATATGTACAGCAGCATCTTTTTCCCTCGTGTTCACGTATGCAGGCAATATTTGTACATAGCATGAGCTTGATTTTCTTTCAAAAAGAAAAATAATAGAAAGGAGAGAGGAGGACAATAGAGTAGGATCATTCTGTCTCTCTTTTATGCCTAATTGATCTATTCTCTATCTCATTAAATAAATTGATTGTTTTACACGCTTTTTTTTAAAGCTTAAAAGAGTAAAAATGTATTCTTTTGGTGGCCCATATTGTAATGGTTACATCAACTTTTTAGGACAATAATGATGGGAGAATATGCCTCCCCCTCTTTTATAAGTACTTGACCACTCACCTTTGTTTTATATCAAAGGTTACAAGGAAAAAGAAAGCAACATTCTATTTACTGTCATAATTGAACTGATGAATTCCATTTTCACTCTTAGTCATCATTTGACAAAAGGTCACGTTATTCCTGCAATGTGCATCTGTGATATATTAGTGGACATAATCTAGCTTTGCTGTTTTGATCCAGGGCCCACGTAACCTAAAATCTCCGTATTGCTAAAAAGCGTAAAAACATATATAAATTTTTTATATTAATGACTTGAAAGAGAAAGAAATCGGATGATTTATAAAATACATTTTTAGAACATCTTTATCATGTAACAAAGGGGATCTTTTTCGTTAAAACGCGGGTAATAAAATATATAGTACGAAAAGTAAAAAGATCGACAAAAAAATACTGCCATCAATGTTTATGAAAAAAGAACTTGATCACTGTACATCTTAACGTTGGTCCAATGACGTATGTATAAGGAAAAAGGGAAATAGAGTTAATAATAATAATTTACAGAGCCAACTTGATCTTATTGTCATCAAAAGTTTAAGAAATAGAGAGAGAGAGAAAATAGGGGGGAGTGAATACAGCCAACAATGAGTCGAGTGCGCAATAATAGATAAACAAATAAAAATGTCAATCATGTATCATCTGCGCGACGTAATACGAACTTAATAAAGCCCATTAAGCACAAGGACAAAAAAAATCTTTTTTATTCTTTTTTATTCTTCTAAAGTAATGGGAATAAAGCAATCTCGATATCATCGTTATAACCGCAGCTCTAATCATCAACGTCAGCCAAGAGATAATTCACCTCGGAGAGAGAGTGTGAATACAAACACTACATCAGGTGTTTCCCAATCGAATAATTCAGTTACCATTGATGGGAGACAATACTATCAAGACGAGACAAGTACTTATATTTTACCAAGAGATGAGATAGAACAAGATAGACTTAATTCAGTAACTATAAGAAACTATACTCAATCATATAACTCACTTTCTATCAGCAACACTTTACTGTGAAAGCACTATTCAATGGGTACACACGTATAATTATTCATACATATTGGACTGTATAGCTAATATTTATATTCTTTTCAGTAAGAACATTTTAGATTCCATTCAAAGGATACTACCCAAAGAAGCGTCCGTTCTTGATCTTGGCTGTGGTACGGGTTGTTGGGTGATGGTAAACTTTATAGAATAGTTGATTATAACTATATCATTCATCACATACACACATTTTACTAGGAACTAGCTGTAGAGTATCCAGAGTATCGATTTACAGGTGTTGATGTAACAGACATGTTTCCGACAACGATCAGGCCAGAGAATGTTAATTTTGAACTATACAATGTTCTTAGTGGACTACCTTATCCTGATAACACGTTTGATTTTGTAAATATGCGTTTCATGTTATCCGCCTTTGCTGTATCCGACTGGCCAGTTGTCTTAAAAGAGACATATCGTGTATTAAAACCGGGCGGAGTTATTGAGCTCATGGAAACACAGTTCCCTGTAAGTTCTTAAATTGATAAAGTGTCTAGATGTGCTGACTTTAGTTTATATATAGGAGAATGACAGGGTGCCCATTGTACGAACTGTAAATGAAGCATGTAAGTTTCTAAATGAAGAAGAATTATCAAATTCATACTCATATCTTCTCAGTTTACGAAATGCTGAGAGAAAATGGAAAGGACCCGTGCACAGCAGCTAAATTTGGTACAATGCTAAAAGAACAACATTTTGAGGTTATCGAAAGACAAGAGCGGTCTTTGACATATAGTATGTACACATTCTATGCGCAATTTCAAACATGTTGACTCAATGGATCTATATAGAAAAACCACTAGAGCCTATCAGTAGAGAAATGCTTGGAAATTGGAAAATGGCTATGCTTGCCTTAAAACCTGTATTGGTTCATAAAATCGTAGAAAATCCAGATGAATACAACTCAGTTATTGATGACTATATAGAAGGTCTTATAGAAGAACATTGGACACCTAAATTGATCGCTTGGGCTGCTCAAAAACCGTTTAAAGATACCAGTAATGATAATAGTAACGACAATACTCTACAAGAAAGACAGTAATATCCAACATTTATACCTTTTCTAAATATACAACGCACAGACTATAAACGCGCGTACATACACGCACACTTTTTTGTAAGCTGACCTAAATAAACACAATAGAAATTTTCATGCTATGATTGCCAACCAGGTCTTTCCTTTTTACCATATGAGTTGAAATGATTGGCTGAATAACCAGGTACACAAGGCCTGTAACAAGAGCAATCTTTCTCAGAAGCAGATCTTGATCTGTTCGGAATCCAACGTGAAACCAATAATAATAATAATAATAATAATAATAATAATAATAATACGGATATACCAACTAGAATGGTATATGCGCTCGGCTGGACTAACAGTATTTTTGATGTCATATTACCGTACATTATATAAGTATATCAAGCATAAAAGCACTGTCAGTTCCCTTGTTTCTTTGTTTCACTCTCTTCTTATAAACCGAGTATTACAAAATGAGCTTTCAAATATTTTATAAAAACGGACATATGAAAATGCAAGTTGATGAATACGGTAGACATGAGACTATGGGCTACATCATTGATGAGGAGCGATATGCTCTAGAAACTATTCATGTTCGCACCGCTCAAAGATGGACTCAAATGTACAAAATGAATCCAAATAGCGATTTTATAAAGCATAAGAAAACCAGCTGCTCGTATATACGCCATGAAGAGCACAAGTAAGTGATTTTAGAGTACATAGATAAGAATCCTTCAAGGCTTCTAAAAGCACTGTCTACAATTTTGTAAAAAAATGTAACTTGTCACCTAAAAAAGGCATAATTTTAGTCTGTAGATAGGAATAGTGAAGAATAAACTCAGGAGCGTTTCGATTGGGTTCGTAAGTGGGAATGTACGGACATGGGCTTTAGAACTAATCGCGTCTTTCTCGATGAGTCTGCATTACATATTAACTTGAAGCGTAGTATGGGTTGGGTCAAAGATTGCTTGCTGTGGTTACATTACCCAAAGCCCGAGCACAAATAACAACAATTTTAGGCGCAATCTCTGCGTCAGGTTCAATAAAGTATAGTTTGAGATTGCCACAGCCGCCAGCCAAGCAGAGAAAGCGAGGATGTTATGTTGAACTAGCCAGCACAGAGCCAGTAGCTGGTCATTGCTTTAGCTTTCTAAAAGCCTCTCATAGAAGTTGGATCGGTATCCACATATGAAAGGGTATTATCTTGTTATGGATAGCGTTGCAAGATCTCAAACCCCAGGAACCTGGTATGGTGCAAACTGAACAAGCCCTTTCTCAACAGTTTAGGATCTGTATCTACGATCTCGATCTCTTCAACGTCATCTCTTTTTTGTGGTAAGCCAGGGTGTGTGATTACATACATCATAAACATGACAAAGTTGTTTGATTTATTACAATATGGATTGTCCGAGATTTTATCCGCATTTAAATAAATTGCGAATGCATTATTTACAACATGAATAACAATAAAAATATATATATACAAATATGTGAATCATATCATATAACCTTCAATTTCGTCTGTTCCTAGTATATCTCTCGTACCCGATCTATAACGTATCATCCATTTACCATTAGGCAATCTGTAATAGAAATTAGAGTAGGGGAATGCATCAGTTCTTGCGTAAGTAGGACTGAATGGCGGAAGGTGAAATGATACAGCTGATGTCTGTTGTTCATCTTGCTCTCTGTTGCCAGAATGACGACGGTAACGACGGCAACATAGACGCTTTGCCTTTCTGTCTGATAAATAGTCATTCACCCAATATCCACTATCGGTTTCGGAATGCGTAGTCGCAGAAGAAGAAAGTGATGGCTCAGTAGAGTAAAAGTGAAATAGTTGTCTCACACGATTCCAGATAGAAGATGTACTTGATTCTCTCGATGATAAAGAATGCAGTCGTTTTTGCATGGGGAAAGACGATGTGATCAGCTAAGAAGAAAGAGAGAAAACAATAAACTGACGTCTTTTATCGGCCAGCTTACGTTTTCATCATGACAGATGGTTTATGCAGCCCTGGCCAGTTGCATAATATTCTCCCTGAACCGAATCAAGCTTGGAAGGATCCGAAACAATGTTGGGATGAATGGTTCATCCAAGTCAGAAATAGAAACTCACATGTCTACAAGACCGCAACACACAACGAATTATGTTCTTTTCACTTTATTTTATACAAAGCGAAAGAAATAAAAAGGAATATACAGTTTAGTAGAAAGTGGTGGGTCTCTTGGCGATGAAGAGAGCACGGTGCTTCTTGTCGGCCTTGACAATACGGTGAGGCAAGGGGAAAGAAAGCTTGGGAGCCAAGAGTTGCTTGATGTATTGACGACGGACATCAGCATCCTTGACTTCAGCAACACGAATGATTTGAACGGATCTGAAACGAGCACGGTGGCGAGCAGCCATATCTTGATCTATAATTTAAACTGTTGGCATCATTTCAACATCTAACGTCATCTATAACTTACAGCAAGTATCAACGGCTTCAACGCGGCTCATGGCACGGTATTCCTTGTACATGTTGTGGGTGCCAGAACGAGAATCGTAACGAATCCAGATACCAAAGTTCTTGATTTGTTCAGGGCGCTTTTCATGAATCTAATCATTGACATAAGCATCATTCTGTTATGATCTACCCTTTTCCCCGAAAAAAAACTTACTTGGTTCAAGGCAACAATTTCACCAGCGGCCTTCTTGACCTTACGAAGCTTCTTCAAGAAGTACCAGAAACGAGACTTGGCAACAACTTCGTTAGGAGCAAAGATTCTCATACGGTAGAGCTTGGGAGCAGGTTCTTGCTCAGAAGGGAGTTTACGTCCAACAACCTTTGATATGCATTAGCTTTTTGTTTCTTTTTTTTTCTTCTTCTTTCTTACCTGATATTCTTTCAACTAAATCCGCAAAAAAGGAAAACAATTGAAAATTAGTAATGGTCGATTAAGAGATGAATAAATGGAGAATGCACACGCGCACACATTGCTGAGAGGATAAGGTTAATCCATTAGGCTGTATGCATGTCATTCCAATACCCCCCAGTTCACACATCATTTTCATCCATCCATCCATCCTTCGGTTATGTGCGCATATCTATTTCCATTTATCCATCCATCTAAACATGATCGCTTACTCTGCAAACCATATTGTCCTTCCGTTCAGATGATAAAGAGAGAGAGATCCAATAGTACCTTGGGCAGAATGCTTCAATTACCCACTCCCGGCTTTCTGTTGGCTCCTACTGCTCTGGTGCTGCACCCCCACTTTCTCAATCTGACCCCTAGGCACACACCATTCTTCCATGGCGAAACAGTCACATTACTTCAGTTTCTGTAATGACAGTAAATCGACATAGAACAACTTGCACTAAGCAGTGCGCTTCTTTCGGGTAATGAGGTGCATAGTATGGTATCTTGAACTATTCATCATTTCTTCCTTTTGCTTACTGGAATAAGTATAAGCCTTACCGGATATTTTTAATAAAAGCTCGAGATTATACACGCGGCAGGCAATGCTATACTTGATCAAGAAGCTCTGAGTTTACTATCCATGCCCGCTCTACGATATAAACTACCCATTTCTTGTTGAGCTCGGTCCTATATTGAGTGGAGGTGCTCATAAATAACAGAAGGTGTATTCAGTGCGGCATTTTAATTTGTTTTTCTCTCTTTTTTTTTTCTTCATGTCAAGCTCTGCGCTTATTGCTGCCAAAAAGAGAGTCGAAGTCTCGCTAAAGAAATTTGAAATACCAACAGAAAAGAAACCAGAAAAGACAAAAGAATGTAACAAGTAACTATGACAGGGTTACAATATCACAAACATGTTAATCGCCTCCTCCCTTATCGTCTTTAGTGGTGCTCTTTATCTATCTTTGTTACAGTCACGTCTCAATTGGGCAACATCAATCTTTGTAAAATATAAACCAGATGGAGAACAACAACCAAGAAGAGCTCCAGCTACTCGAAGAAAGTGGCCAAATATGAAATACTTGGGATCGTGTACACTGCATTTAGGTCCACACTTATTTCAAGATACAAGCTTTTATGAAGCAATTAGGTCAGAACCATGGTCGAGAATTATTGAAGCCCATCAAGGCGTTTCAGTAAAGAAAGACGATCCTGAAGAATCAACTAATGAGCAACCTAATGTAATAGATGCAGCAAGCAACGATCAACAAAATAATAACAGCAGCAGTAATAGTAGTAGTAGTAGTAGTAGTAATAGTAGTAACAATGACAAAATTGAAGGGAATATAAATGACAACCATCAGCAAGAACCACTACAACTTCAATGGATTGATGTCGTGTTTGAACTGAAAGAAGTGCCAAGTGAACGTTATGTGTTTCCAAAGGAAGCACTGATCTCCGTATGCAATAACCCAGTCGAAGTAAGTTTTCATTGATACGTGCTATTAAAACATGTATTAAACATCTTCAAGTTGAGAGCATCGTTTGCATTGCCTTTAGATCCAGATATGGCAGACGAGTTTTTTGATACACCAAAGGACAAAATACTAAAACATGGACACAAGTATGATGTAGAGTATGTTAGCCATATCTTGGCGACGACAACAGAAAAACAAAAGATAGAATTACCATTTGAACAGTATGAACCAGCCAACATTCTATTATCAAACGTGAACCCAGAGATCATAGAGGCAGTGAAACGTGTGGTCCAGGATCCAAAAGATGTAAAGAAGAGACTAAGTCTAAAAGTCAACCTGTTTCCACAAAAGAGATACATTCAATTCGACAATAATAAAGCGCAAGAGATTAAAAACCTCTTGATGAGGATACAGACAGTGCCTGATATCATCACTGGGCCCATCATGGCAGAAAAAAAGAGAAATGAAATCTTGAATGCTATAAAGCTCGGCAAACGAGAGCGAGATGAAAAGTTTGAGGCTGAATGTAAGTAATAATGAATGCATACTACAGTGCTTATACTATCTATAGTGCCCAAGACAAAAATGCCTGGTGTAAGAGACGAAAGTATGTTACGGTGTACATACTGTGGTACTAAATATACATCCATGTGGAGGCCTGGCCCTGGAGGTCATGGCACGCTTTGTAACAGTTGTGGCATTCAGTGGAAACGAGGCGAAATCTTGGAGGGTGCGCCTGTGATCAGCCTGAAGGAAGAAAGAAAGCTGCTGTGGGAAAAAAAGCAACGAGAGAAAGCAGCTGAAGCACTAGAGATGGAAAAGTTGGAAAAAGATAACAAAAAGCTACAAAGAAAGCTCGAACGAACAGTAGCAGATGCATCATGTTCAGATGGAACAAGAGGTGCTTATTTTGCAGCACAGTTAGTTCAACAGCGACAAAACAAAGTCAAAAAGGACGCTTCTCCCATTAATGATCAAGCTTCATTATGTGTGTCCAATAGTTCCGGCCATATATCACTTCCTCCAACGTCTACAAACACCGCCAACACGACTTCACCATCAATGATACCGATAGCACCAGGACAACAACAACAACAACAACAACAGCAGCAAGCAAGTATTCCCGGTCCTACAACTCAGCCATTTTCTCTTTATAGTGCAGGTGGTATTCCTTTACCAACGTTGTCTATTGACTTTGGAGGAGCCCTAACGTTTTCTCATCCTAATTGTGGCATCACACTCCTGGATATCTTCTTCTCAATCAGACTATGTAAAGATGGATATGAGCAGACGACGATACAGATCGATAAAAGAGAATTGGTCAATTCATCGTTTGAAATTACAAAAGAAGGAGATGCTCAGAATACGCGAGAAATTCTAAAGATGAAGATAGCATCAGCTGAACCCAAGGCTATTAATGCCTTTGGAACTATGCTCATGATTGACAGTCAACAACCAATAACTGTACGTTTCCTAGAAAAGCTAGACCCAAGTGGTGGTGCTGTCGTTCAGAGAATCTTACAGCGATGGCTCGTTACATTTCCTCAACAATAGAAAACGATAATATTTATAGTTTTATTAAATGATTATGATACAAATGATCTTCTATTCAGCCTTTTCCTCCTTCTTTTCTTCTCCTACTACTTTCTCCTCAGCCTTAACTTCTTCACCCTTAGCTTCTTCAGTCTTTGGTGTTTCGTTTTCCTTCTTTGTTCTCTTGTTTTGTCTTGACTTGGGATCATTACGCTTTCTCTTATTTGTTCTTTCAGGTTGTTGTCTGAATGCGTTAAAGTTCTTCTTCTTTCTCTTCATGGGTTGACCTTTATATTCTTCTTCCTTTAATTTATGATATTCAGGTCTATATAAAATAGCAAGATTATGACCATCAAATTCAACTTCCTTCAATTCAGCAACCTTCTTTGCAGCTTCAGGGTTTTCGAATTCAATGTAGGCAGAACCCTTGAACTTTTTGGTGTCATCGTGCTTCTTTAAACGAATAGCAAGTACTTTAGCCTTTTCATTAAAGAAATCTTCCATTTTATCTTGAAGTTCAATCAAAGCATCAACTGGCTTTTCTGCGCCTTCATCGACCAAAGGTAAACCCTTGACGTGGATAGAACGAGAGACATGGTCCTGTTTGACGACTTCACCCTTTCTTCTGATGTTTTTATTTTCAACGTCAAGCTCATAAATGTCGCTTTCTTCTTCCTTGAGAGCATTCAAGACAGCTTGTTCATCTTCAGTAATCATTCTGACCTTTTTGAAGCCTGCAATGATGGACAAGGGAATCCCTATAGATTATATACGCGTCAATACAATTTTTTTTTTTTTTTGAAACCAATCGCTTACAGTGGTTCTCTGCATTTGCGTGAAGAGTCCAGAGATATTTGTCATATGGAAGGTTAGAGTCTGAAAAGTAAAAGTTGACCTGCTTGCGGATCTTTTGGTTATCAGTCAAAGGTGCCATGATATTTTTTATTGAATAAAGAAAAGAAAAAAAGAAAAAAGAAAAACTGGCATATATTCGTCTTCTTCGCAGGTGGCTTAAATCGTCCTTTTTGATCTACAGCACGCGTACATATGCATAGACGCGCATGCGCGTAAATGAGAATCCACACACTATGAAATAAGCCACATAAAATTATTGTCGTTTCATTAGACCAAAAACAGAGTCATATGACGATGTCCTTTGCATAGATGCTCTTTTCCGTTTGACATTGTATCCAGCATTGTACCTTCGTCTACCAAGTTGTTGTTTCCATTATCAATTAATTATTATCCAATCACGTTTTACTTGTCTTGATAACGCTTAAGCTGTTGTATAAAAGAAGAGACATGTACAGTCATGATATCCATTTGCAGAAAAAGGACATTGAATGTTTTCTCTTATAAATAATTAATAGACATTTTTTAACATCAAGTACATAATAGCCTTTATTAGATACATTTGCTGTTATTTTTTCTTTCAAATGCATTTGTTATTGTTTTATAGAGCAGACATTAAAAAATGGATACACAATTATATTTATTATTGATTCTTTATAAGCTTTGGTCGACCACGAGGCTTATGTTGTACATCTTTACAACCAACCTTACCGGTAGCAATACACCGACGACAAGGTCTCATGTCGTCACAGCGTAGATGAGATCTCTTACAATGATTACAGGCTTTATCTACGTTTTTCCCCTTTTTTATTTGTACACCTAAAGTGAGCGCCTTGGCTTTTTGCTTTAACAACAGCTGTTTGTCCTCTTCAGTTTCTTGTGCGGTAAAATCTTCATGCTCTGTATCAGCCAGATCGCTTTCAAGGGTTAGTAAAGAGCTTAGGCTATCCGACACTTTCATAGACCTTTTGAGGTTACTTGAAAGTGATGATAGGGAAGAAGAAGCCGTCATAAGACAGAGGCTATTAGAACTTTTACTCTTCTCAGGTAAACGAAAAGGTGTGCTTTTTCGTCGACCTGTCTTTGGTTTTGACTTTTTCGAGGTAACTGCTTGGATGTTTGGCATTGACTTGCGGT
This sequence comes from Rhizopus sp. PT2906, assembly GCA_025529335.1. Lineage (NCBI taxonomy): Eukaryota > Fungi > Mucoromycota > Mucoromycetes > Mucorales > Rhizopodaceae > Rhizopus > Rhizopus sp. PT2906. The sequence goes on from JAMYHX010000157.1 coordinate 47,924, forward strand.
ATTTGTGAGCGTTAGCAAGAGATGTTGTTGTTGTTGTTGTCGTCGATGACGATGACGACGCGGATGCAGCAACGGCAGCAGCTGCGGTTGCTATATTTGCTATATTCGCAGCCATTGTCGTTTGACCATTAGGCAAGGTCCAGTCATCAAAGAGAGAGCTATTGATCGCAGTGGTCGAAAAGGGCTTCTTGATCTTGATAGTGAGTTTCGCTTGATTATCCGAATGAAACGTGTTTGTTGAAGCTGTTACGTTATAGAAAGGCCACTCGTCTTCAGAGAATATATCATCATCATTGCCTCCTTCGTCATCACCTTCGCCGCCGCCATCCTCTTCTTCATCTTCATCGTCTTCGTCCTCGTCTTCCTCATCTTCCAAATCACTATCTTCGAATACAGCCGGAGGCATATAGTTGTCCAGATAGCCATATGGATCTTCACTGTAGGGAAACAGTGTTGAATGGTGGATGGAGTCTCTCTTTGCCACAAACGAGTTAATGTCCTACAGAGACGTGTTACATACATATACACATAATCGACCACACACACACACACACACACACAAAAAAAAACTTCCTAGATATCTTACATTGAGATTAACGTAGGCTCGAGAATTACCAGGTGATTTTACGATATTATCTGTAGGATCATTATATATCCAGCTGTATGACTCCTTTTGCTGATCTATGGTTTGTTGTAAAGAATCGTCATAGGCAATTCCTAGAGGAGCATCACAAATGATCGCGTCTTTAAGAATAGGTTTATCAAGAGGATGGTTATTATACTCGTAGGGTTGAAGACAGTTTAAGTAAAGTTTATTATATGAATCTAGAGTATCATAGATAGCGGTGGAATCATCAACGTCATCGTCTTTTGCTATAAATTTGCTTGACAATTCATCGGAACTTTCTGCTTCGGAGTCTTCGAGATTTATCAATTGAGAGTAGATCAAAGGAGAGTCCATGAAAAAGAAAAAATATATAATACAATACTAATTATTAACGGGTCAATAAAGAAGAAGAAGAAGAAGAAGAGAGAAAAAGACGGGAGAAATGGGAGAAAGTAATGGATTGCAAGAAAGCCGACTGACAGTTACAATATATTAAGGGACCGAGAAAAAAGCATTCTTCAAGGTCCTCCATTTGATCGAAATTTAAAAATAATATGTTTCAAAACATAAAACAATATAATCTTTTTGACCCTGTTGTTTATGCATGTATATCTTTTGTCCTTAAAAGAGATACACAAAGAAGAAGTAGGGGGGTGGGGCAAAGGGGACACTTAATTTCCCTTTTGGTTGAGCCTCCTGTCTCCTTAAAATCAGAAAATAAATCACATATTTAATCTCATTTTTGCCCTTTTTTTTTATTTATTTATTAAGCCATACACATATAACATACACTCCAAGAGTAGCTTTCTTTACTCTTTTTACTTGACTTTTTCTTTAAAATATCGTTACATGATATTAAGATGGCCTTTTAATACAAGAATGCATAGCTCGTTCAATAACAAATGCACCCATATTTAAGTGAAAATAAAAAAAGTTGTTAATATTGATTTTCTGCTATTTCCAATCTCATTCCTTTCTCCAAAAAACAATGAGAGTGTACATCACTTTAGAGCTTCGTCATAGATGAATTCTATTTGAATAACAACTATGGTGGGGTAAAATAATAGTAGTAGCAGGAAAACATTTGCGTCATGATCAAGTGTTGTGTTAAACTCGAAGTAACAGATGATATGTGACAAAGAAAAAGCCAAAGAGAAAGAAATAAAGTGAGATCCATTCTATGCTTATGTGTTCAATAACTGTGCTTTATTTATTTTTTATTTTTTTTTGCCGTGCTCTTTTCTTATTACTATTCTTTTCCCTAAATCTACGCATAATTTATATCAATTAACAAATATATAAGACTCCAAAGGGGAATATAAAGAATATATAAGAAAATCATATAAAAACAGTTTGTTTGCTTTACATGTCTCTTTCATTTTTGCAGTTACGGATCAAAGACATATCTAATCATCCTCTTCATCATCACTGTAGGCTGCCAGTAAAGAAAGGGACCCATTTCCACTTGTCTTGGCTCGTTTTGTCGCTGAATTATCTTCCTTTTTCACCTCTTTCTTCTCTTCTTCCTTTTCTTTGTTCTCTTCTTCGTCTTCTCTACCTCGTTTCTTTATCACTACAAGGTTCTTATATTTATTTTTCTTTTGAAGTTGTCGTTTTTGTCCCACGGACGTTGTAGCTGTGTTTGTCTTTGTTGTTGTTGTTGTTGTTGCTGTTGTTGCTGTAATAGTAGCAGTTGTTGTAGCTGTCGAATTTCTTGCACTTTCAACTTCTTGACGAAACTTTTCCAGTTCTAATTGTTCATTGCGCTTTCTCTCTTCTTCCTTTTTCCTTTTTTCTTCAGATAATGTCTTAAAGTACTCTGCCTCCTCTTCATCGATACGTTTAATATGGTTTGATAAACGAGATTCTTCTGCAAATTGTTCTTCGCGTAGCATCCTTTGTTCTTGAAGACGTTCATAAAGTGTTCTTGGATCATAATCTTGTGCTTTAACTTTTTTGGGAGGATAATTTTAGATAAACTCGCGCACGAGAGAGAAAGAGAGAAAGAACTCTCTATAAATTATACCTTCTGAAGTCTTCTTATCTGATTCTAATGCTTGCTCTGTATTAGCTTGCACAATAGCACGAGCGACAAAGGAACTTTTTATATTAAATGACATGTTTGAATGTAAAGAAATGTATGTCTCGCTCTGTGTCTAAGTTCTGTCTCTTGTGTCAACGCAAGTCACGGTGACGTATTATTCATTTTTTTTTTAAAGCAACATATTCCACAGCATACAGTTGCCTTATATTTTTTTTTTTTTTTCTTTTTGCAAGTTTCACGCAACAATGTCTACGAGTGCTGAAGATTTAGAAGAATTTGTTTGTAATGAAGTTGCTTCACTGTAAATTTAAACTAGAGAGAAATAAAAGTTTGTAGATACTAACGTGTATATTAGCTGTGATGCTGATCCTAAAGTGCTGGCTCAGTATATCATTGCACTCATTGGCAATGGTGAACGAAACGATGCCCTAAGAGCTTCCTTGGAAGACAAACTCAAGGAATTCTTTGATGATCGTAAGTTAAACTTTTTTTTCTTTTCTCTTTATATTCATTAGCATTGATAGAAACGACACCTTTCATTGACCGTTTGTTTAAAAAATTTAATGATATTGATGGCAACAGTAAGCCATCCAAAGAAAGCTCTGATCGTTTCAACACTTATTCTGACGAGGAAGACGACGATGGCGACCGTAACTTCAAGCATAGACGCCAACGATCTGAATCTCGAGACAGAACGGACATGCCTGAACAGATGAAACGTCGTTATCCCGATGACAACGCACAGCCTTCTGCCAAATATTTCCGTAGCAATAACAGTGATGATAGGAGAAATCCTTATAATATACCATCTGGTAGCTATTCATCTTATGATAGAGGAAGAGGTCGAGGCGGTAACCGTGGAAACATTGGATCTAATCGACCCATGTCAAAGCCTCCGATGTGTCGCGATTATATTGGTAAGAAAAACTTGTACAGTTTGTTGGAATATGGGCATTGAATTGACATCTTTTATTATAGAAAAAGGATACTGCATGAAAGGTGATATGTGTCCTTATGATCACGGCCGAGATCGAATTATCGTGGAGGATGCGGCCAAGACCAACTATATGCCTAATCTTCCTAGTGGAGCTCCTGTACCTGCCGGCCGAGGCATGCCTAATCAACAATTCGCTGGTGGTGCGAATGACGCGTATGATCCAGAACGAGCCTCTTTGCTGCCAACTAACAACATGATGCCTGGTCTTGGACACCGTAGAGGTGGCAGTCGTGGTGGACGTGGCGGACGTGGAGGTTATCGTCACCAGAACGTGAACCCTACGAACACAACATTGACAGTCGAAAAGATTCCACCAGAATTTTGCCAGATTGCTACTGTTAATGAGTTTTTCTCAAAGTTTGGTACCATTACTAATATTAGTGTACAGCCTCATGCTCAGAAAGCAATTATTCAGTATAGCACCCGAGCTGAAGCAGAGAGAGCATATACCTGTCCTGATGCTGTTTTTGATAATCGATTCGTCAAGGTTTATTGGAATAAGGAAGAAAGTGCCCCTGCAACTGGTGCCAATGCTCCTACAGCTGCCAAGGAGCCACAGCTACAGAAGCCAAAGACAAGTGAGCCTGACCCAGAGGTCGTTGCTGCTCGTGCTGCAGAACTTGCTAAAATAAGAGAAGAAAAACAAAAGAAACACCAAGAACATATGAAGGCCATTTTAGAGCTTCAAAAGAAGAGAGAGCAGCAGTTGGAACAGCAAATTGCAGAACAGAAACGATTGCTGGAAAAGTTATCTGGCAACCCCAACATGAGTATAGAGGAGAAAGCCGAGATTCTGAAACAGCTCAAGAGTGTTCAATCTGCCATTGAAGATAGTCAAAAACCAATAACTGCTAGCACGGCTACTGCCCCAGTCGAAGCGACAACGACAACAACGACAACAGATGGAAAGGATGCTACATCAGCGGAACTCAAGAAAAAACTCGAGCTATTAGAAGCAGAGGTAATAATAATAATAGTGAATATTGAAGTGCATCTATACTCATGTAAAAAAAAAAAAGGCTGCTATGTTAGGTGTCAATACCAGCCAAGCCTATCCCGGTCGTGGCGGCTTTTATGGTAGAGGTCGAGGCAGTTGGCCCCGTGCAAGAGGTGGTTTTGCTAGAATGACATTAGATAATCGACCTACAAAGATCATAGTTAAAGATATTCCTCAAGATGCTACTGAGGAGGAATTGCGTCAACATTTTGAAGTAAGTTATTATTGTGTATGATTTCATATATCTGATACACATGTTTATCATAGCAATATGGTGCAGTTACCTTGTTTGAAAAGAAAGAGTCTGAATTAGTTGTTCAATATGCACAGAGATTTGTAGCCGAGAAAGCAATGTCATTTGGGCCCAATTTTGCAAAGGGCAAACTTCAACTTGCTTGGTCTACTGAACCAAAAAGTGAATCCAACACTACACCGAATACTCCTAATAATACACCAAATCCTGCTGCTACAGAAGCATCATCATGAAGAAGGAAAAAAGAAAAAGAAAATAAAAGAGGAAGTCATGTTAAGGTCTATCTAAATCCATCTTGTACATAACGTTTTTTTTTCTTTATAAAAATAAAGCTTCCCTTATTCTTTTTATTGTGCTGCAAATTCGAGTATTTCCTTTGGTTTGATAAATGATAACCAATCTGAGGCAGTGTTTGGCAATAAACCCATCGAATTGACTCTGTAGATACCAAGTAAGACAACAATGACTTGAAGACCAATGAAGGAGAGCTTGGGTAGAGTCAAATCTGACTCTTTTGACTCGAATCGACTAAAGGCTGACAATGGAAAAAAGGGTTTAGTTTGAAAAAGAGAGAGACATTAAAAAGGAATATTTACTTTCTTGAACAGACATGATTGCTTTGATAGGTTGAATAAAGAGCATAGTCGCAGTGATGACCACTGAAAAGATTTGTAGACTATTTCCTGACATGTACATCATGAATAAACTCATGGGTATAGACTTGGCTGGTGCTAATGCTACATCCCAAGCTCTTTTCATTTTTAATTCTGCTTGACCGTGTCTATCAAGGACAGGAGCTGTCTTTTCTGATCTTGAATGCTTTTGGGATGTGGAAGGTTTGAAGCCGCGAGGGCTGGGCAGCTTACTAAACAGACATGAGCAACATGTTTCAAACATAGGTAAAACAAGCAAACCTTGAGCTATTATTAGCAAGTGAAGAGTAGTTGATGGTCCAGTTTGACATTAAGAAAAAGAAAAGGAAAAAAAAAAAGAGATTAAAAATTAAAATTTATTAAGTGTGTAAAAAGAAAGAATTGCTGCATTAATTAAATTAATAATAAGTGTAGAAACCTTGGTGCCAAGCACAACCGATGATTGCCAGAGAAATTCCATAGAAAGTCAAAGAATAAAGCAATCGAAGGTAACGATGCTCATAAGAGGCTTCAACAAAGAAATAGATAACAGCAAATGCAAAGAAGATCCAGGCAAGGATCATTACTGCTCTGGTAGAGCCATGAGCAAAAGTGTTGATGGTAAGAACAGACAAGAGCATAAGAACAAGGTCACGAAGCATATCATGAGCACGGTTCAGACGGTTAAACACGCCCACGGACCAAGCAGGAGCAGCAAGGAATTTCTTTTGGTTCTGAGCTGCAGTCGTATTGGTTGCAGCACCAGCCTCTGGATCAGTGGAGGGTGGAGCAGTAGGGTCCACAGCGTTAGCAGTAGTAGCAGTATTAGCATTAGTGGTAGTATTAGTAGCGTGGCCAGCAGGTTGAATGACGTGTGAGCCATCACCACCAAAGGCATTACGAATAAACCAAGAGAAGCCCCAGAGAACCCAGAGAGTAGTGAAAGCAATCCATGTTACGCGAACATGCCAATCAGCCAAAAAGACGTTGACTGGTAAGAAGTCTTGTACAATGTGTGGTTGGGCAGTATTAGAATCCATAATTGGAGATAAAAAATTAATAATCAATGTTTTGAACAAAGTCGAGTGTTTGTAGCCTTTTATATATATTTGACTGCAAACCCCTACACAGCATTTTTTAATAGAACAAAAAAAAAATATGAAACGCTTGTTGAGCCTGTTTCAAACGAATATTCACAGGATGGGAAAGATATTTTGTTATACTGTCTATTTTCTTTTTTTTACACTCTTTGATATGCTTCTCTTTCTTTATTGTTTGCAAGAAATAAGATAATTATTGGGGGTCTATAGAAATTGGAAGTTTATATCAAGATCAAATCTATTGAATAAAACTGATATTCAGGAGGTGAGCTTATCATTACGCGTAATTCTATCATCATCATTAAAAAAAAAAGTGAAACACGCACTGGAAATGGCATTTATATCAAGAGGGGTTTAATCTTTTTTTTTTTTACACGTAGAATAACTCTATCAGATACTATCATGATCCATAGTATATCAACCTTTCAAAGCACGTAAAATGATTAGAGCACCTTCTTTGGATATGACTTGATTATGTTCTGAGCAATTAAGCAAATGTACACCTAAAAAGAATAAAATAAGCAACAAAAAAACCCTTGAAAATTTGATCTATAAAACTTACAAGACGTGCATCCTTCTTCGCATGGGCATGTATCGATCTGTTGTAGACATGCTTGCAAGATTTGGTCAAAGAATTTATATACTTGTCTCATAATACCACATGGTTCTGCTTCATAGATGGATATCCTGTATTCATAATAAGACATATACACAGTGGTTGTCTTTATTCTTTTTACCTTATTGGTCTGGGCCTCGTCGCATGGGGGTTTTTACATTCAGTTCGAATATTCCCAGCAGCAAACGAGGTATAACGAGGTAATACTGATATCAGGCAATGCGCTAAAAATAAGATTTAAAATCATGTGTTGAATGATGTGATTAAGCCCTTACATGCAGCATGAACTGCGGCCATTGGATCTATATCAAGTTTCCTTAGTTGGTCAATGGCTGTTGCAGGGGCATCTGTCCATACACCGTTCGAGTGTGTGATGATAGGGTCCATATAGACGTCATGTGAATCTATGATACGATTTCTCTTGTCAATTCTATAATAACCAAATACAGTTGTAGATACTATATATATATATATATATATTATAAAATCAGCTATCGTCATTTCCTTCATTTACATATACCTTTGACTTCACCATAGGATATAAAATTATTCGTATTTGCTATATGTCGACTACTTTCTGTCCTTATAGCATCTACATCTGTATAATCTCGCTGAGTCGTCGTCCAGTCCACTCTCACAAAGTGTACTTTGGCATATCTTTGATCAATATTACACTCCTCAACTAGGAAAGTTCTCCCTTGATGAATAAAGATTGCACCTTCATATATCTCAAACCCTGCCCGATAAACTTCAATTTCTTCCAAAATTATATGCCTGTTATCTGTCACATCAATCACAACAAACGTATCTTCGCTTGCATTACGGATACTGACATACTGAGAAGGATAAGGTCTAAAACGAGGATCAGGCCTATAGATCTACAAGAATGCATAAGAATGGAAAAAGAAACACAAAATTATTTTATATCTTACTCCTTCACCAATTGGTTTAAGGTGTTTGTTACATATTTCCTTGATATCTGTACCAAAGTACGTTTCATCATCTGGCAAGCGGATAGGGAGCTCTTCTGCAGCACATTGTAGGTGACTTTCTAAAGCAATGGAGCTTTCTAATTCAAGGGCCAAGGCATCTGGTTGTTTATTAAAGAGTTCTAAAGGATGGGCCTAAAAAACAGAATCTGTTAAAAACATTTTTTTTTCTGCCCTGCTTTTTGCTTACTGCATAATACTGATCCAAAGGATGTTTGTCTGTTATAACAAAAGAGAGAGAATCCGTATTTCTTCTACCAGATCTACCAGATTGTTGCCACTATACACAAATGGTAAAACTTGTGCTTTTTAAAAGAAAAAGAAAAACTTACCATAGCAGATATTGACCAAGGTACACCAACCATAAGTACAGCATCTGTCATTGCACGTTTTATACATCAGCAGCAAGTATCGTATTAAATTATTCACATTTACCTAAACTGCCAATATCAACACCCAGTTCTAGAGCGTTCGTTGCAATTACCGCCAATAGCTCACCACTAAACAGCTTTTCCTCAATCCTCCGTCTCTCACCGGGCGTATACCCTCCTCGATAAGACATTACTTTCTGCAATACATGTCCCTTTTGCTTCTTTTCTAAACTCTCACGTACATGCTTCATCAAAAGTTCACACGACTTACGCGTCTTACAAAAAGTAATAACTCGCACCTTATTTTCCAAGAGGTATTCCAAAAGCAGGGCGCCTTCGGCTACAGCACCTCTTCGTTCCGATTTGGGATCATGTGGGTTCGTCAGAGAAGGGTTCCAGATAATGAATTCCTAAATAAAGAAAAAAAAAAAAGAATCAGATATCTTTTTAATGGATAAAAAATGCTTATACTTTTTGTCCATGGGGTGCACCATCTTGATTCACCAGTTTGATATTATTTACACCAAATAGTGTAGTCATATGCTATAGAATATATACATGCATATTAGTGGGGTGTTGAATAAAATGAGAGAGACCCTTACTGTCTCGGGATTAGCGATGGTGGCGCTACATGAAATGAACTGATAATCATCGTTTCCAAAAGAATCACATAATCTACGCAATCTGCGCATAATAAAGGCAATATGGGACCCAAAGAGCCCATTATAGACATGTAGTTCTATAAAAATTCCAAATTAATATAGCCCAAACAAACATATGTCCAACTTACCATCAACGACAACGTATTTTAAAGACAAGAGAAACGTCTTCCATCGGTTATTGTTTGGTAAAATGGCATGATGTAGCATATCAGGGTTTGTGAATATAACACTGGCATTATCTCTTATATATGCACGCTGATCATGAGGTGTATCGCCATCAAAGGTTGAAATCTATGTATAAACACATATTTAGTCTGCCTTTTTTTGTGTTAAAGAGAGAATAAAGGTATACCATAATGTCTTGTAAGGAGGGTATACAGCTCAACATATCTTGCAAAGAGCGTTTTTGGTCTTGGGCTAATGCTTTGGTCGGAAATATGAATAAAGACTTTTTCGATGGATCCTTTAATAAACTTTCTAGGACAGGTATCTGATAGATCAAGGATTTGCCACTAATATCTATGGCTCAGCAAAAGGAGGGGAAGCCTTTTAAATAATAATTACCTTGCTGTGGAAGTAGAGACGATAACATGTTTGTCATCGCGTAAACCTTGAATTGCTTCGGTTTGATGTAAATATAATGTTTGAATACCCTTTTTACACAGAGCGTCCTTTATTTCGTTTGATAAGTCAAGGTCACCAAAAACAGGTAATTTTGCAGAAAAGGTCTTTTGGTTATCTGATTTCTCAAGTTGACCATCATAAAATGGCCATGACCTTAACCCATTCAGAGCATAAGTGACTGAACCAACGTTGGGCTCAATAGGATCAAGCCAATTGTCGTCATCATCCAGTGGAATATAGATGGGCATGGTATTCTCAACTTGCTTTAATATATGATCGCTTGGGTCAAGATCCTAATATATATATATATATAATGTATACATAAAGACTGCACGCACAAAGAAAAAAAAGGGGGGCATCTGTTACCTCTTCTTGACAGCGATTTAAGAATGTAGTTAAAGCTGTTTGAAACAATTTGCTCTGGTGCTCTATATGTTTTTTTATGACATTTGGCTTTACAACTGGCATACTGTTGTCTTTAGACCACCAGTCCTGATTATTGCCTGTAAACTTTTTGCAAATAGGTTTACCAAACTGTATTTCAAGAACATCGTGACTAATATAGTTGAATTGAACGAAGTTTGGAATGATCACATTAATGGCAGCAAGATCTTGTAATGTGAGATCTTGTATTGATTTCTGTATGGTTTGTAAAGTGATTGAGGTCGTCAATTTGGCATCACAAAAAGCATAAAACACATTCACTCGCTCAAACTTGCTTTTCAAGTCTTTGAGTGGTTCTGGTAATTCTGTTTTAGCTTTCTTCTTCTCTTCGCCATGGCTGCCTGAAGAAGCTCTTTTTGGCATTAGAAAAAAAAAAAAAAAGGGATAATGGTTGCTTTTCTTTTTCATTTTGCGCTTCAATTATTTTTATTTCTTTTGCGCATTGAGCGTTGTATTCATACTATGCAGTTAAGCTATACATCAATCAAATTATTTAATCATGAAATAAACTCATAAAGACTAGTAAAGGTTGTCATATCAACGTATTACAATTAAATACTCTTATAAAGAATATCTTTATTATTATTACTCTGGTTAATTTTAGTCTCGGATTTATACGGTTGATAACAATTGGATGCTTTGAAAGTTTATCGAATACAGACAAATAGCCATGAAATCACAGCGAATCGAAAAAGTCATTCTGTTACATTTGGCAACCCTGTCAGACACACTCTGAAGCGCCAGATGACTCGTGCGCGGAATGAAAATAGGTGTGTGATGGGCGTTGACATAAGATCATTTGCCCTTGTCAGATCAGAAGAGGAAGAAGGAAACGCCGGGAATTTCTTGAAAGAGCAGATGACTAGCAAGGGCTTTTTCAAAAAATTAAAGAAATACAGTTTCAAAGAAAGAAGAAAAGACGTGACTTGTCTATTGTTTTGAATAAAAAAAATATCAGCCAATCGAGCAGAGATGGGCCTAGAGCCATGTTACCATGGATATATATCTGTAAACCTTATTTCATTTAGCGCGCTTCAATAAAGATAAGAAAAAGAAAAAGGCGTAGGCTTTGTTTCTATAGCAATAAGTATAGTTTACTTACTTTTAAAGGAGTAAAAATCAAAGAAAGAGTGAACGAGAGAGCGAGGTGAGGATATCGCTTAATAAGGAGTAAAACAAATAGGATTTCATAAAATTTTAAAAAACAACGTGATAGATCCATGTGCAAAGAGATTGGTTCACAGGTTACCAAAAGCGGACTATGCGGTAGTACATGAAAAGCCGTATAAAATAGAAAAATACGTTCAAAAATTTCTCACTTTGTCTTTTTCTTTTCTTTTTTCTTTTTATATAATGAATACAATCAATAGCAACCATAACAACAGTAACCATAGAGAATCATTTACTTATAGCCATCGATTCTCAATTGTTTCGGATGAACAAACTGTACAATATTTAACTGCTGCTTGTATTGCTCATTGGGTAAAAACAAACCCGAGTACAAAGGCAACCTTAACTTTAGACAGTGGTGATACTATTCATTTGCCTGTTTATACTCTAAGACGCCGAAATGCCGTCGTAGCCAATACACCTGATGCTCCTTTTTGTCAAATAGCGGCAGTTTAAACTAGATACCCTTTATTATCATTCCCATCATTATAGACACATTAGACTTGCAATAAAAAAAAAGTTTTTGTATTAAATATCTATAAACTCTTCTCTTTTCTTCTTTTTCTTTTTGCTATGATCGTGTCCATGTCCATCTTCATGATCATGTCTCTTTTTCTTCTTCTTTTTATGCCGTCTTTCTGGATCATGATCATCCATTGCCGCTTTTTCTGATGTATCTTCTTCACCCATAGGCTCGTCTGTCCCTAGCACGGATGCATCAAACTATATACAAGTCAATCACACATGTGCAAAAATATCCATGTTTTCTTTACTCCTGGTATTGGTCCTTCTCTTAGTGAAAATGAATCTCTTAATATGTCTGAATCCAATGGTCTGATGTCGGGTCCATTATCTGTTGCTTGTGGATCTTGTATTAGACCTACTAAATAGCCGTCTGGTTCAAACTCCAACTTTCCTTTTTGTTATTTAGTTAAAGTTTATAAATAGTAGATAAATGTATACCAGGCAAATCTGAAATGTATGGAAATAATGTAGGATTTAAGCCAGATGCTCTATTCTCTGGTGGATACGGTTTAACCACTTTATTATAAATAGGTAATAAATCATAATAAGTTAGTAGATCTTGACTTCCAGACAGTCTTTGTTGTTTTTGATGTGTCGACATTAGATTAATGAAAAAAAGACAGAAAAAAGGCAGAAAAAAATATGAGCGGCCTTTTTTCTTATGCAATGACACTAGATTCTTTTTTTTTTTTTTTTTTTTCTTTGTTACTTACTGTAAACATAGATTTTTATTAGTTATAATGCGCTTTTATATTACTTGTTACGTGTACGAAAATGTGTATATTTATATTAATGCTGTTTTAATCTATAAAGTGCGAATATATGTACTTTTGTGTGTGTGTATATATGTTTTCTGTGTATTTGCCTCCTAGAAAATAATCCTATCCATTATTTCGCTCGCCAACTTGGCATATCTTAAACAGTTTGACGTTGACACTCCAAAAGTGGTGTCACCTAAAGCTGAAAATCCAAATTGATCTAATAAGCTTCTTTGGGATGTTCTGTTCTTGGGTTGTGAAAAGATTGGATTCGAACATGCAGTTACCAGAATAGACTTTACAGATTCAATGAGTAGTTGATTTTGGCTATTGATAACTATCTGGTTCATTCGTGGCAAAAGAGAATCATATCTATATAATCAACATATAAGCATATCTTATAGCGTACAAATCTATCCGTAACTTACATTAAAGCAAAGACGTCAGGTAAAGAAACAGCGGCTTCTGATAAAAGACCATAAATAAACAATCTTTCTGATTCACTGTCTGTAGCATTAAGCATTGTAGCCAATAGAGACATGACGAGCAAGGCAGTAACATTGTCAGGAATATCCAGCTTATCGAATACGCCTGCATACGTGCTTTCACTAGGTTCAATTTCAACTTCTGAAAGACCAACGAGCTTCATCATTTGCTTTACAGAGTCATTCTTGGCAGCTATAGGCAACAGCGCTGTCACATATCCCAAAGTAGAAGCCTCGATGACTACACTCTTTTCTCCCAAGAAATTCTTGTAATACTGCTTACGTTCAATATCTAAAAAGGTGCAAAGGGTGCTGTAAATAGCCACCTTGGCATCACTGAATCGTAACCCCTTCATAATGATACCAGCAATTGCAAATGAAAAGTGTGTGTTGAAGTTTACGCCACAGTATCGGTCCAACTGTAGAGCCACATCGCATATGGGTGCTCGAGCAGCCAATAAGACTTCAGGTACATTGCTTCCAGAGAAAAAGTTGTTGGAATCAAGAGACCTGAAGGTTGCTTCAAGCAGTTCTAATGCCGCAACGAAAATGGATGCTGAGTTGATCTGAACCAAGGCGACTGCTACCCAAAATAGCTGAAGTAGATATACAGAGTCGCTTGGAAGACTTTCAACGACGTTCTTTAAGCACATGATGATACTTGTCACAAGATTAGGATCCGTTTCAGTAAATATGGAAAGAGCTCCTCGGAGTGCAACAAGAATTTGATAGAGTAGGTCATCATCTATCTCTTCTCTACCTAGGTAACCAAGAACAACAAAGGCTCGGGGCTGTATAGCAGGGTTGAATTGAAATGCTGTACTAGCTACTAAGCTCATCCATCTGGCTCTCCAGCAGTTTGCAATATCTATAAGGAGAAGCATGAGTATTTACAAAGCAATGCATCGACATATATATACGCATTGCTTTTTATACCTGTATTCGGAGCTGCAATGCTAATCACTTCCGATAGTTTACCAACAATAATCTCCAAGGATGCCAAAGAAATGGGTTCCAATGTGTCATTCAACGTTTCAGAGCTTATGGCAAAGGCATTCGCATAAGATCTATTCAATCCAAACAGTAGTCGACTCTTGGAATCAGATAATTCTGTTAAGATCATTTGTAGTTTTTGAATATTGACTGCTGGGAGTGGTAAACAGGTACAGAGAGATTGAATCAGATTGACCACGATGCCATGGATAGAGGCTCTGACGATCGTAGAGCCTGTACCAGCAACAAGAGTGACAATGTGAAAAAGCTCGGGTACTGTTCGCTTTATGGGGCCGTGGTTATTGAAAGAGAGCATCAGGATGAATCGAATGAGAATAGCAATTTCTGGCCAGGCTGAGTGCTCTGCCAAGGAGCGCGCTGGTTTAAACGATGTGCTATACAGCACTTTGCGCAAGCGCATAACTAATTTAGAACGAATCGTGATATTGGAGAGCGTGACGAGTGTATTGGCCAGAGCTTCTGCTTGACGAGAACCGATACCGTGTTCATTAGAGACTTGCAAGAAGGTCTCAATGACTAGCCCAAGGATATCATCTACATTTGCAATAATCTTCCATATCTTGGCTTGAACAAGCTTAGCCATCTAAAAGAAAGCTCATCAGAATACAAAGATTAGTAGGTTTTGAGAACAAAGCCTTACCTCCCCGTTGATAGTAAGGTCTATCAGCTGCCTCAAAATTTCTTTAGTCTTTGCCATATCTTTAGCAGAATCTTCACAGTATAGCGAAAGATTAGGTAACCATGGTATCATGTAAAGGAGTATAAGGTATTTAAGGCCGTCTTCAGACTTTGCATAACCCATTATACATTCATTTAAAAATTCAAGCGTCAGACCTGGCTCCTTTTCAGCAATCTTTTCACTAATGCTGACTATAAAGTCAGTACTGTTTGATGGAAGACAAAGATCTAAAGATGAGTTGATTAATTATGGGGTATTACTTAAGAAGATGGTTTACCTTTTGCATCCAACAGCTGTTTACCAACATCAAAATTGAATGCTCTACTCAGAGAATACAGCAGATTGTATGAAGAAAGTCGTAAGTTAGGATCATCACTGCCAAGATTAAGTAGAGCCATATTGAGCAGTCTTCCAGGGACATCCTTTGGACGTATAGTTCGCTCTGTTATATTTGTTGGTCGAGAAGAGTCATAACGTCGTTTGCTTTGGCGAACCGTCTATTACAAAGACGCGCTAAGTTACTGTTTCTATATCATCTTTTATACACTTACATTCACAATAGCTTCTCGCTTTGGCGAACTGAAGGTACTGATCACATTGTCTCTTGATGTTTTGAAGGTGAATTCATTTATCTGTTCTGCGCCTTGATGCTCATGCTGAACTATAGCTACTTGTTCAACTTCAGAAATATGATAGACGTCGTTGATAACAGCGTGTATGCCATAGGAAATTTCTTGTTTGCGGACAGTCATGATCTGTATATACTCTGCGTTTACTTTGATCGTAAGTGGAATATTGGTTCTGTATTGCACAAGCTTGTATACAGGGAAAAATACTGCACTGGGCTCTGTTTCTAAACCAACTATAAAGAAAAACATTAGCTTCAGTCCTTTTTTTTTTTTTTTTTTTTTTTTTTTTTTTTTTTTTTTCTTTTCAAATATTTACTTGTTAACTTTGGAAGCTTTATCTCTGATGCTTGTATGTATTCTTGAAGCTCGGTTAATGTAGCTGTAAATGATGTCTTTTTTGAAAGTTTGTGTGGTAACTGCTGTACTTCTATCCTCTTCAAATAAGTTCTTAAATAAGAGTTGGGATTATAGACGTGAAGAGCAGCAAGGTTGCCCATGATATCACTGGATAATAGCTGTATTAATTGATTGATCCATTGAGACGGTACTTCATTGTTATTTGAGAACAAAGTACAATCAATCAACACTTCAAAGGACTTGTTTGAGGATGCTTCCAATATCTGTAATAAATCAAGTTATTAAAGTATAACTCCTTTTAAGATCAAAACCTTACTTGTAATATATGATAGATGAGTAATTCAAAGTCTATATTATCAACATCGATATGACGCAGAATCAAGTAATGTACACGTCGACCAGCCTTTGAGATACCTCCTTCATAAAAGATGTTTTTGGAAGCAATGGACTCTACGCTTCGATGGTTATTGCGTCGTATGAAGTCCGAATAGATCTGGTTAGAGGCAGCAAAGATGTAGTTCTTTGAAGGCAATGACTCTTTCTTTCGCAGTTCCGGAGGACGACCCAGTTGGGCAAGTATGTTTGCAAATTTATCAAATTCACGTTTCCAAGCAGTGAGTGATTCTTGATCATGGCTTCGGTTTAACTTTCGTATGGCCAAATCTCGTGATATACGTTCCATATTGTCAGCCAGCACTTGATGAAGTAACACATAATCTTCTTCCGTCAGTTCATAGGCCTCTGTTGGTCGTTCGTTTCTTGGTTCGGACGGCATGGTTGATATCTCGCGCAGGAAATTGGCTACTTTATAAATGTTGTTGGTCAAAAAGTCGTTTAGAACAATCATGTAGGTTTCTTTTGCTCCAAAAAGGACATTGTTGGCAAGATTTTGTATCACTTTGGTAGCTATCAGATACCCACGACGCATCTCACGTGAGTTGAGCTGTGCGGTCTTTGTCACACCGTCGATCTCGGGTGAAACGATGACTGGGCAAAAGAACCGTAAGAAGATAAAGGAGCCCACGGCGGTGTATCTGGCTTCAGGGAATCGTTCGCGGACAGACATGGCGATGTAGGAGCAAATCTCGCGAAAGGACAGAGGAGCAAGGTCAACCGAGTTACAGATAGCTTGCAAGAACAACTCGGTCACCTCAATGACGTTTTGTCTATTCCTATTGCCGTCTTCGTTGGGTAATAATTTCGACGGGTCTAGTTCAAAGCATCTGCTCTCCCTAGAAAGCTCAGAGAGCTTTTGGAATACAGGTGACAACACAGCCTTGACGTATTCAGCACCATTGTCTTTTGCAAACACAGAGAGTAAGCGAGTGGCAATACTTGTTCTTCTAAACAAATCAGTCTCATTATCTAAATCATGTTAATGTATTGCTCTGACGGTTACTTGCATTACATTTTATTTACCTGTGGTATCAATTTCTTTTTGAATGACTGTCTTGAGCAGTTGCATTATCTTGTTTCTTGATGAATAACAAGCATACAGAGCATTAGCACAATCATCAATTTCAGAAGAAGGGCACACCTCGCAGAGTGATTTGGTAACATCCAGATCAGAATTTATCAGTATATCAATCAGTTTTTCATATCTATCAGTCATCACTGTTTCTGCCAAATTCTCAAACTCTGTTCCTTGATTTAAAATATTGGCTAGTACTTCCATGAAAGCAGTACGAGTGCTGGTATCCTCATGGTAACCCATGGAAAAAGAATACTTTAGACCGGCATCCACATTGGCACTTAGTAAATTGGAAAGAGCCAGAATAGTATAGTTCTTTAGAGGTTCTATACCGGATTCCTAACATAAAATTAGTTGTCATGTATAATGGACAATCATGTATATTATTTACTGTTCTAAATTCAACACTGCTTCGAGATTGAGCAGAGGAGCCTAGCTCAGACAGACGGCAACGATTGAGTACTTTGAAAAAGAAGGTAAAATACTTGAAGAAAATTTTGCTTTTCGCAATCATTGCGTTTGATTCCTGTAGTGACTCCACCGGTTGAAGGGGAAGCTGATGAAGTAAAGCCACGATAGTCTTTAAGCAGGCAACATCCAAATCCTGCTGGAGCTTCTCTAACTGAGATGGGTCATTTGAAGGTAACTGAGATGTTGACAGATAAGGCTTCTATGCAAGGGGGTTGGTATTTATTTTTGATAGTGTTTTCGTTGTTACCTTTGCCAATGTATAATCACTGATCCACTCAGCAATTATTTCCAACAGTTTGTTTCTTAACCTGAACTCTTGTCTAATGGTGACTCGATCCTTTTTGAGCATCAGTACTTCAATCAGATGACACAGTTTGATCTTCATCTTGATTGATCCAGTATCTGTTGTAAGCCTATTGACATAAACAGTACACAGACTAATAAGGGTACTAAAATCGACCATAAACAAACTTTCTGATTTATCTGTTAAACGATCCAAAACGAGTTTCAACACCGAGATGGCTTGTTCGACAAAGAGTGTATATCGAGGTTCGCATATGGGCTCACTCTTATTGGCTTGGGAGAAGCATTGTGTTAGGGTATCTTCTAAGCAGCGAAACATGGTGTGGTATAAAGCAGGTGATAAGTCGTTTCCAAGAATTTCTCTGACCCATTCTCTGACTAGCAAATTATCACAGGCCAGCAAATCCACCATCTCTACGAGAAATTTATCTACCAACACGGCTGACTCTGGTACATAACGTATCCCGCTACTGTGTACAGTACCACTACTGCTGCTGATCTGACTGTTGAGCAATTCTTCATTTTGAGCAGTCATCAGACACACACCGCCCAAGGCTGCGAGAAAACCAGCATAATTCTGCCATTCTGCCGCTCGCTTTTCATCTAGATACTCTACACGATTTGTAATTGTAACGGTACTAGTTGAACCAGTATGCCGATTTGACGTATTTCTCAACTTATCCTGCCAGCCGGTACCCTTTCGATTCACTTCTGAAGTGTCATCTCTACTTTCTTCAGGTGGACGAACGATAAGTGGCGTCATCAGTTTCCATCTTTTCCATGCTTCTTCCCAAGCACTCAACATGCCTGGAGAGCCATGTGTGGCCATACGTAGCAATCGTCGAATACGACGCTGCTGCGATTTTCTACCTATTACCACATTGGTGTCTTCAATCAGCTTGGTATAACATGCCATGTTCTCCACAAAGATTGTGGACGAAGGCTGATACTCCTCAAAACTTTCTGTCAGTCCAACTTCTGTACATATCAAGGCAAAGCATTCAATGGCAATCGTGCATATGTTGGTGTCTGAGGAGCAGAGCATCACTAGTAGTGCCACTTCAAGCGCTATAGAAGCTTGTCGCCTTTCTTTTGCATCAGCGCCTCTTGCTGCTACACTGCGATGCTGTTGTAAAAACTCATTGCGCAATGTGAGTAAACGTCTCAAGAGGTCCAAAAGAGCTCTCAATTCTTTGTCTCTTTCTGCCAGAATTTGTTTTGCAAGCGTATATAACACCTCGGACGATAACTTCCAGAATACTTCCATTACGTGGTTTGATGGTCCCCATGACAAGATATAGTTGGGCGCATGAAGTTTGGCTAAACAGTCAGCTGCTGCTTCCCTGATGGAAGGGTTAGGATCGCTGACGTAATTGGTAATGGCAATCATCAGAGAAGCATTTTGTTCATATCTGTCTGAATCATCGCCCTATAGACAAAAGGTAAGCAATAAAAAGAGAAATAACATAATTTGTTTACCAAAACAGCAAACTGTGGATCTGTTTGATATAAATGTAAAACATCCAGAATGAGTTCAAACCGCTCAGGTGGAATCGCGGATGTATCTCTTCTCGGACGCATACCCTTTCGTGAAGACTGACTAGCTGTATCTGATTTTTCTCTAACTTCGCGACTATAAAATTCCAAAAACAGAGTACGAATACGACAACAGAGCGAATTGTGTAGGGTGGACACAGGTGGAACCCAAGGTAGCTTATTTTCTTCAGATGCTATTGCCACTGCTGCCTTGACCATGCTTACTTTAAAGAGAGTAGGTGCAGAAAATTCAAAGCAGGCTGGAATAATCGTATTCACTGTTCGTTCAACATCCAATCGAAAAAGGGCCACAATACAATCTGCCATCAGAGACTGGTAATCAATGTAAACGCCCAAGCTATTGTTACGACCATCGATACCAATGGGTCGATGAGGGTCAAACAACTTTTCAACCAGTTCATTTTCAATATCAGGCACAATTTGACGAAGGGCTGTCGTATCATCTTTTGCAATATAAGTAGCAGCTCGACAGCAGTCCACATAACAAATGGCTGCCAAATCTGCCATACGATCACCTTTCATTGCCTTTCTCAAAGAAGCCAAGAATGCAGACTAGAGATAATGAGTTTAGAATGAATGTAGATAAACAATATCCTTTACCTTCTTATTATTCGCACTTCCTGACACAGTTGTAGAAAGCATGATGTCCGGACAGAGTATGAGTAACATCATCTGAACTGGCCAATATACTGCCTTTTTCTTTGCTGTATCTGCTAATGAGTTGAATATATCAAATAATATTTCGGGTGATCCTTCTAATCTTTTTTGACTACGAGAAAGCATCATAAATTCTGATGTATAACTCTCTATCCAACTCCAAATGGCTCCTCTCAAAGCCATAGCTACCAATTGCTGTGTTGTCTTTTTCAAATGTAGAGTAGATGTACAGAGTTCTATAGATAACCAAGTAAGGACATAGATTCGATCGGTTTACTATCTACGTTCTCTCTTCATTTACCTGTCAAAATCATACTCAATCGTTTTGAGTTTAAAGATGAACATTCGATAATGGCAATATCAATCACTTCTGGTGATTCATCGGCGGCTGATGTCAAACACATAATCCTTGACTTGAACTTGCTAAACACGATGTTCCAGTTACTTGCACTGACATAGGACAATATACGACAGACAGCCTGATAAATATCATTACATAACGGATGCTTTTGTTCCAAGACAGCTACTGCTCTCGTTCCATTGGCTACAAGTCCATGTTCACGATCTTCAAGTGTTCCAACTTGTGATAAATAACGAGACATGACATTGATTATGTGTTTTGCTAAAGCATTATCAAGTGGTGGTGGATCATTGGGTGCAGGTGGTATACCCTCAGGTAGCTCCCAAACATCTGTGTCTGTACGTATCAGATTGGGCCGTCTTCTTGACTGTTCTTGTGAAACCTGATTTTGTTTCCAACAATGTTGCATACAAGCAGCGAGTATGCGAATCATGAATAGCTGTGACTGTAATAAGTGGAAGTAGCTGTCATCATTCCTTGGAAGTGTATTAGGCTATAAAAAGAGTGGGGTTGGTCAATGTAAGCTACTTTATGTTGGTCTAACCTTTGACATATTTTCAAGCATAGTCATGATGGTGCTTGCAATAATGGATAATCTATATTTTGATAGTTCAATCAATGCTGCCACTATGTTATTCTGTATCAGTCATTTGTAAAAGTCACAAAAAGCTTATTATCATACCTCTGACGTCAGGTGAATGATAAATATATATATAAAAAAAAAAAAGAATAGATTAGTTAAAAAAGAGAGCTTGTTTAATGTGTATAATTACGATTGTTGAATTAAGGGATCGTGTTGTAATGAGTCATTCTCAGTGTCATTTGTAGTTGGTAACTATATAGAAACAATATTAACATATATATAAACATAATGTGTCATACTTTACTCTAACTGCTATTCTATTTACTAAACTTAGAATAAGTCTAGTGTCTGTGCTCATTGTTGTAATAAGTCAAGAAACAAAGAGAAAAAGAAAGAGAGAGAGAAGATGATTTTCTTCTACTTTAAAGCTCTTTAATTGATTCCTCTTCTTTGTATTAGCTTCAATAAACCAAAAAAAGAAAAAAGAAAAAGTAAAATGGAAAACAAGTTTGGTAAAAAATAAAGTAACGCTACACAGCACAATCTGAAGTCCAAAAAGGGTCTTTTTTCAAATTCAACCAAAGTAAAAATTTCTAAGAATTGAAACTATTATAAAAGAGAAAAGTTTAAAGTTTAGTCATTGTCATTGATTCATTATACATAAAAAGGAAATAAAAGAAAAGAACAAAGAGGAGCGTATTTCGTAATTAGTTTACATTGTAATACAAAGTATTATAAAATTAAAAAAAGCTACCTTTCTCTCGACAATAGAACCGGAATATTATTATATCCTTATTATTATTATTGAATATATAAACACTTGGTTTTTATTATTCTTTTTCTTTCTTCTTATTCATTTCTGTTTATCATGGCAGCTGGTGCTCTTTTACATAGTCTTACTGCTCATTCAACTCATCTTTTGGCTCGTACTACCAACAATACATGCAGTTCCCACGTTTGTCAATCTGTTGCTTCTTCTATTCTAAAGGACATTGATATGAATATGGATCCATGCAGTGACTTTTATCAATACACTTGTATGATTATCGATCCTTAATTGATTATTCAACTAATACACATTCATAGGCGGTGGTTGGATAAAGACTCACCCTATTCCTCCTTCTGACCCAAGTAAGCTACGTTGCACAGAGAGGTGAAACATTTACTAACTTTTATGCCAGGCGTCGGCACATTTACCGATCTCCGTAATGCTAACCTTGATAGTCTTCAACAATTGCTTCAAGGCACCTACGACGATTTACTCACTGGAGTTGACCCTAATTCGGGGTTTTTGAATGAGACGGAAAAGGAGCAGGATAGGAGCAACTTTAACAAGATAAAGATGTATTATGATGCATGTATGGATGAGGTGACCGTTGACCATCTTGGACCGACACCCATGTTTCCTGATATCGCTCAAGTGCTCAAAAGTCTAGGATATTCTCCAGGCGCGGATGATGGTCGATTTAGTCTTGAACATGCGCATGCCTTGACGGATGCTTTGATCGAATTAAACTCGCAGGGTGTTGGCAACCTGGTATCATTTGATGTGGGCATAGACGACAAAAATCCCGAAAAGTATGCCATCTTCTTAAACCAACCAAGCTTAAGTTTGCCTTCTCGGGAATATTACAAACAGCCGGATCTCATCGCCCAGTACCGTAACGGCTTGATCTCTGTGGTTACTGCCATTCTTGGTGATGTCGCAGGCGACTCGAGTAGATTGCGTATTGAAAAACTCACTGAAAACAAGTTACCTGTACTTGGCGCCGTGGATATAGAAGCTATGGTGGACAGGTTCATTGAATTTGAAACACAGCTTGCTAGTATATCACTTCCCATGTAAGATAAACAAGTGAAGAAAAAAAAATCAAAAGCTTACTTTGATTTTCATTAGCGATGAGCTACAAGATCCTTTGGCAGTCTATAATCCAATGACGGTTGGCGAGTTACATCAAAAATATCCGATTGCAGACTGGTTCCGAACTCTTCGTCATTTTGTGCCTAATGACGCCTCTTTGCCTGATAACGTGATCGTGACCTCTCCCAGTTACTTGAAGGAATTAACAGATTGGTTGGTCAACAGCCAGACACGTCCCGATGGTACGTCTACCCAGGCCATCCGTGAATACTTTATCATCAGAATCATCTTGTCCAATATTCACAGCATCGACAAGAAGACAAGAGACCTCCATCGGGAAACGATCGGCAAGCTTGTCAATGGTGCAACCGAAGCTCCGCCCCGAAGCCGCGAGTGTGTAGCAAGCACAAGTGGTGCCTTTGGTCAACTGTTGGGCCGATATTTTGTCATGAAGTCATTTGGTGGCGAACCACAGCGAAAGCAGGTTTCTGCATTTATTGAGAATCTTCTGTCGGCTTGGTCCGGAAGATTAAAGCAGAGCGATTGGTTGGACATTGAAACACGTACGCGTGCATTAGAAAAGGTAAACGCATTGTCATTTCTTTTTTTAGGGGGAAGCTCTAACTTTTTTTGGGGGCGGATCATATAGGTCAAAAAACTCACGCATCAAGAAGCCTACAGTATTATTAGTCCTGATGACCGATCGCCTAATTCTCTTCAAAACTATTACTCGGGTATAGAAATCAAAGAAAAAGATTACTATGGAAACCAAAAATCTGTAATGATGTCAGAATTCAAGAAAGAGTGGAGTAGGATAGAAGAAAAAGTAAACAAGGATGACTGGTTCATGACACCTCATGAAGTGAATGCTTATTACTCTCCCAACTTTAACAAGGTAAAAGCATTACTATTCTTTAGTTTGTTGTTATTTACCTTTTTCATATAGATTGTTATTCCTGCAGGAATCTTACAGGCTCCATTCTATCATACAGACCTACCTTCCTATATCAACTATGGTGGTATTGGTGCAGTCATTGGCCATGAAATCACTGTACGTGATAATTGCAAAAAGAACGCATACACTTTTATTAACACGCTTTCTAGCATGCTTTTGATAACGCAGGTCGTCTTTATGATGGAGAAGGCCGCTTAAACACTTGGTGGACAGACGCAACCACATCTGCATTTGAAAGCAGATCTCAATGCTTTATCAACCAGTATAATCAATTCTCTATTCAAGGCCCTGATAAAACCAACTACTCTGTCAATGGAAAGATGACACTTGGTGAAAACCTCGCAGATAACGGTGGTCTTCATGCCGCCTACGCAGCCATGAAAAAGACGCTTACAGAGGATAGCCCGATTGTCTTGCCCGGCCTTGAAAAATATACTCCAGAACAGCTATTTTTCATCAACTTTGGTAGAATATGGTGTAACAACATGCGTCCTGAACTATCCGTTCAACGTGTTCGTACCGACGTACATTCGCCTAATAGTGTTCGTGTCAATGGTGCTGTTCAAAATAGTGCTGAATTTGCTCAAGCATTTCAATGTCCTCAAAAGCCGATGAATCCTTCCAACAAATGCCAAATCTGGTAAAGCTGATTTCTCTTTCATTGAATAAAAAATGGCCACATAGAGCATTATATAGTACAAACATTGGAATTCTTTTTTTATTTTTCTAAAGAACAAAAATAAGTGCATGTATGTGACAAGTGTATAAACATTAATTTAAACAAAGATATCTTCTAATGAAACGGAGATTGAGACCGGTACTGTCCTTGAGGAGGATAGCCAACAACAGAGCCTGGTGCCGGTGAATGATAAGGTGGTATGGGACTAAATGCAGGTGATGCTACCCTTGATGGCTGGAACGGATTAGAGTATTTACTTTGCTGACTATAATATGAACTTTGGCTGCGCTCGGAACGACGAGAGCCCACAGAGGCGCTGTCATCAAAGTAGTTACCATTGTTCATATCTTCATACATGCTACGCTCATACTCATCCCACGTCATCACAGGTATAGACTTGCGATCAAATTTACCCTCGTCGGCCATCACCAACTTCTTGCCCTTTTCGCCCATGACCACACGTGTGTTACCCCATGAGAAATCGTCAAAGTGCCAGTAAGAATAGATAGGAATAGCGAATGAGAATACAGGAATAGCCAAGATGGATACAATCATCCATGCAATATGTTCCCACTTGCGACGTAACAAAAAGATGAGCGCCTGAAGTCCATAGACGCCAGCGATGGTAATGATAGACATTATGGGCACGCCTGAAGTTGACGTGGCTAATGAGTAAATAAGATAGATGAGGTATCCGACAATAGCAGGTTGAACCAGGGTACTCAGTAAGTCGAGCATGACAACAAAACGCATAGAGAAACAACAAAAGCCACAGAGCTGAGGCAAAAAGACAAGTTCTCCCAAGTTGTGAATTGTAGAGTTGATCCAACGACGACGCTGGGAGAGCAATACGCTCCATTGGTCTGGTGCGTTGGTTGCACACTTGGCATCAGAGACAAACTTGGTCTTGTAGTTGGGGAAATGCTTGAGGATCAGTGTTGTTAGATAACGATCTTCACCAAGATGTAACAGGTTCTTCTTGTGCAATGTGTCTACCTTGTTGATGGCATAATCTTGAATGATCTGATTTGAAATAAGCAGTGGCTGATTCTTTTGAGGTGATCGTATACGGTACATACAGAAACAACCAGGTAAACAGGTCACTGTGCCAAATAACGATTCAAATGCCTTGATCAAGTAGTGGGAAATATAGTATTCATACACTTGAATCATCGTTACCCAACTGTCCTTTTCGTTCGAAAGCATCGTTTCTCCACATAGGCCAATGATCTTTGCATCGTGTGTAAATGCTGATACGAGTCGATTCAGACCATCAGGCATGACCTCTGTATCGGCGTCAACCATCAGCACATACTCATAAAAACTAGGATTCACACCAATAACATTTTTAATCTGGTGATAAAGCTCTAGCTCCATGGGCGTCATGGGTGAGTTAAAATGGACCTTGTTCAAAAAGTTCATCAACACTAACTGACTGTCTCGCTTGCCACGATTACCGGGCTTTTGTCGTTCAGTAGGCTTGCCTACTTTCACCACGACGATGTACGGCACGACGTGACCTTTGACTTCATATAATCCAGAATAAATCTTGCCCATGTTGTGTTGTTTTTGACCTTCACCGACCGAGAAGAACGAAAGAGCCTCGGGGTCGACATTGGGGTCGACACCAAGAATGTCAAGGACGATACGAGGCGTAGGACGATCATTACCACCACCAATAATCATACCATCACAAATAATAAATAAAAGTTTACGCTTATCGTCATATTGTAGAGAAGCAATCGAATCAATTGTTTTTCGCAACTCGTCTTCACCTTCTGTATAGCACGGAATTTGACAAATGACAAATTTTTCGTGTTTTTCAGGATCTCGTCGAGTGCCAAATTGGAGGGCTGCCAAGAACTTGAAGACGATGACCAGACAGAGGAAGACAGTGACGATGAGCAGCAGGTACTCTGCAAATAGACAACGTGCCGAGTTACGCTGATCAACAGTGCCGACATAGTATAAATTTCTTAGGCATACCTCTTGACGAAGCTTGACATCGGCATCTAGTGGCAATGCATTCCAACTATCGGTAACATCTTGACCGGCCTTCTGGCTAAACAAGGTGACCACTGCGTTGTCCAGAAAATTGAGTTCAGAGCTATCAGGCTGACTTACACCAGGAGGTAAATCAAATCGACGTCCACCCAGGATATAATACGTCAGATCATACACGTTACCATTCAAGATGGCCCATTGTCTAGGCGTTGTGATACCAGACATGTCTACAGGATTTTCAGCCTGAGACTTGATATCTTTGGGTGTGAACCCCATGTTACCAAGCTTATAGTTCTTTCGAAGGTAGGTCATCTTTTCGAAATACCAGTCCGGTCTTGGATCGTTGCTGCTGGGCAAAAAATTGTGGTATTGTGCGTTTGGATCTGTCAGATTTGCATTAAAGTCTAGAGAGACATACGGACTCACTTGACCATTGACACCCTGACATAGTGCAGATACTTGCACGGGAAATAGTGAAGAAGCGTCCTTGCCGCCATATTGCAAGATGGCACTTTGAGGTATAACTTGTCCTGCCCAGTGATGAGGAGCATACTTGGTGAGATCAAACACTTCACCGCGAATCGCTATATAAGCATTATTTTTATCTGCATGGTTTTGCAGTTCGGACGTAGAAAAGACGTCTTGATGAGGACATATCAACGAGCCAAAAAAGACCAAGAACCAGATGATGAATCCAGAAGTAAGAAGGATAATCATGCAAAGCGTCATCTTTTCTCTCCATGCAATTTGAATATCAGGTCGTTTCATCTTGCCGCACTTGACTAGGAATAACGTTGGTATCCACCATGTCATGAACCAGACAAAGTTCAGCCAGTGTCGACGAACACATGACATCTGTTCTTCTTCTTCAGGCGCTTCTTCTTCTACTACGGCAGTAGGACCCATTTGTTTCATTTCGGGATTCATGTAATAGTCTGAGCCATAGTGCGATTCGGTCTCATTGTAACTATGTGCTTGTTGTAGATGGTAAAGCTCTTCATTATCTGATAGAAATGACCGTTGATCATCTGTATATATTGAGCCAGGTCCACGAGGAAGTGGTGGGCCTGTTGCTGCTGCTGCTGTTGCAGCGCCATGGCGATGTCCGTAATCATTTTGTCCAGAAAGCAAAAACTCAGAGTTGGAGCCGTATGAGACGTGGGATAGATTGTCAAAACTCTGGTCGCGGTCCATGCTCATTATGGGCGCATTTAAACTAGCCATATTTTCTGTGTATCGTTTTTCATCCTTTTGTCGTCTTTGTTCTTCTTTTTCAACTGTTCGTAATTTATTTTCTAATGTTATCCAAGCTTCTTCACTCAAATATATCTACTCATCATCCTTTAGCTCAAATTTTCTCTCTTTTATAATCTTTATTTTACCTTGGTCGCTCCTAGTTGAGCCTGTGATAAAGACCAGCCATATTGAGCAATAGTCGCTTGACACTTGTCTTTATCGCTTGTAGATACATCTATATTTTCTATCTGGCTGGCGTATCTCTCAATAAATTCATCGTGGAAATAAGAAATGGTATAAACCGTTTTCATCTTTTCACATATCTGTGGAATCCCCCATGCTCTGATCTGTGCTCTCACCTTGTTACTATCAAACTGATTGGGGGCCGCGTTGTCATTGGGTCTGATACAGAATACAAACCAAGGCACTGTCTCGTCGAGCGTGGCAAATAGATCGTCTAATGACTTGTTGAGCTGAGACAGCAGCATGGAGACATGCTTCTTGTAGGTAGGTTCACCAGTCTCCGGGATTGTTGCTTCTATTGCTCCCGACTGACGCTTTCGTCGTGTTGTTTTCGATCGACGCATCGAAGGACCGCGGAGAGGGCCACTTGGTTGCTGAGCGTTCAATATAGCATCGGTATGTTTTGGATGGCTTTCTGTACTAATACTCTTGTCTGCAAACAGTTCCACGACAAAACTGTTGAAAGATGCAGGTGAATGATCGCTGCCTCGAATGAGTTGTACAAGTTCTGCATTAAGGACATCTTTATTGGACTCTACAAAGCCCTCAGGATTATATGTAACCTGTCCAGCGAAATGTTGTACAGCAAATAGGTGCTGACCAGTCTCTGAAGACTTGGGCACAAATGATCCATGGTTGCCGTTATGCTTTGTAAAACTGTCGAGCATTTGGGCGTCTGTGCCTGATAGCTTGGCTTGTCGGTTGGCCAGGTCAATCAATCCATGTTTAGGTCGTACAAGTAGTTCAACACAAGCCTGATTGTTGAAATAAGGGATATCTACCACTGGCAATCCTTCCATGCGATACTCTTCTGTATCTGCTTCAAATATGTTTCGCTGACAGAAATGCTGTAGTCGTTCATTTGCCAAATTGACGCAGAATGCATTAAAGTTGTTGTATGGCTGATTATGTAATCGCGGTCCTGGAAAATCCAAGATGCCGATGAAGCTGTGTGTAGTGTCTGTGCAGAGCCTTGAATTAATATACTCCACCAGCCAAGAAAACAAAAGGGAATACAAAGCCCTCACGATTTCGTCTCGCTGCTGTGCTGCACCGGCTGAATCCAAAATGGCTGATGTTACGTCCTTGTTGATAATGACAGTCTTGTAAGTCATCAAGTTCTCTAATGCTCGAGGATCAACGCCCAAAAAATCCGCACAGATATCAAGTACATCTGGATTCTTCACAAAGGCTGCCTCCTGAATCGTATGATCTTCTGTAAACTCAAGCTGTCCAAGGTGAAGTAAG
Source organism: Rhizopus sp. PT2906 (assembly GCA_025529335.1). Classification (NCBI taxonomy): domain Eukaryota; kingdom Fungi; phylum Mucoromycota; class Mucoromycetes; order Mucorales; family Rhizopodaceae; genus Rhizopus; species Rhizopus sp. PT2906. The sequence goes on from JAMYHX010000157.1 coordinate 77,506, forward strand.
CAGGCAATAAACTGCCAGATGCGTGCCTGATACTTTTTATTGATCCCTAATGATTTCATTGCCAGTTTGAGCTGCTGAAATTGCTGCCCTTCCTTCCCGGAAGCTGCCATTCGTCTGGGTATATATCGATAGAATACATCATCATCTAACTGCAAGATTGTCTTTTCCTCTGTACTCGCTCCGGAAAAGATCTGGTAAAAGATATGAAATGTCTGTTCGTTGACTGGACACTGTGTCAGTCGAGACTTGTCAAGTAAATAATTCAGGAGCTTGGCGCCAGTCATCCGACCTCTTTCATTAAATTGTAACTCAACATACTTTCCAAATCGAGAAGCATTATCGTTTAGTCCTGTACGCGCATTACCAAATGATTCGAGAACAATTTGAGCATTCGATATCTGTGACTGAAGCTTGGTTTCTTTCTTTTGTGAAGATAAATGGACAAGATGATCGAGAATATATTTGAAGTTTTCGGTTTTTCCACTTCCTGACTCTCCACTAAAGATTAAATATTAGTAAAAAAGGGTAATATACAAACACTGCTTTTAACTTTACCCAAGGATAATAGACTGATCAATACCTGTTCTTCTCATGTGCAAGTAAGCTTGGTTCGTTAGCTTGTAAATGTGAGTCGGTAAAGGTTCCAAACTGTCAGCACTCGTATCTTTATATTCTGTCACATATTGAAAGCTTTGTAAAGGTACAGACTTGTAAGGATTGACAGCAACAAATGCGGAATCACTAATCTTGCTATAAAACACATTATTTAGAAATGCTTCCTTTAGACACTGAGTTAGGCTGTCTTCAGTCTTTTGTTCCCGATCACATAGATCGAACTGACTTTTAGGCTTTGTTGTCATGGTGATTACAGCCCAGGGTCAGTAGTAGAAAAGAAAAGAAAAAAAAAAAAATCGGCCCGAGAAAGTTTATTTTTAGGATCATCTTGACTTCAAAAAGTTTAGTCTAGTCTGTTCCTTGATTTTTTTTAATAATAATAATAATTTCCCTTTTTTAGACCTTTTTTCTTAATGTCCCTTTAATGAGAATAAATACTTTATATTTTTAAAATCTGATCTTTCTTTTTCTTCCTGTATATTTAGAATCATTAGCCACCACTTTGTCGCCTTTTTCACGAGCAATCTTCTTTTTGTTATTGATCCAGTCTTTTGTCTTGACACTCTTTCTATCACTTCTTCTACGTCGTGTATGTTGTCGTCTCTTTTCATATTGAATTGATTGAGCTTCATCCGGATGCAGTTCTCCGTCTTCTCCTAACGCCTTGGGCATCTGATTCTTTACACCTGACTGTTGGCCAGCAAAGAGACATAGGTAATATTTTTTAGCCTTTTTGGAGTTGGGATAATCCACGAGAAGACCACCTTCGAAACCACATTTGGTGGCCACGTCAATGATAAGCTCTATTTGATCGTCATTTTCTGGATAAAATTGAAAGACGGCACGAGCGCCCTTGTTGAGTGAAGCATATAGTGTTGAAAAGAATCGTTGTAATCTAGCTTTGGGTCGATTGATGGTTTTGTCTGCGTTACATAACCATTGTAAGACGGATATACTATTCATCATAAGCTATCTCCTCCCTTTTCTAGTTATCTTATAAATATTACCTTATCGCACCATCAAACACACCAGGTCTAAATCCCATACCTTGTCCAGCATCCTGTAAGAACAAGTCGCCTTCTACTTCACGCTCATTGGCTACGTCCAACATGGCAGATGATATATCCATGCCAACCCAGATATGTCCTTCTTCTTCTAATATTTCTCCACTTAGACCCGATCCACATCCAATATCTAATAGATATTTCGGTCCTTCAGACAAGTTGAGTAATTCAAGCGCACGATATGCCATTTCTGCTTGAATAGCAGTGATACGTGAACTATTGTCATTAATATCATGTTGTCTTTTTTCTTTTTGTCTTACTTGTCTGTGTATTTTCTAGCTTCGTCTTCACCATAAAACTAAATACTATATTAATATATATATCATACTGTTATGCCAAGTAAAGACTTACAATTTCTGGAGGTGCAATGTGTTCAGGACGAGACATTATGTATGTTGTTGTATTTATAAAGTAGAGAAAAAGGAGAAAAATAAAGAGTAGTCCTCTAATGTGACAACTAAAAAAAATGCCTCGGGTGGCTTTGAATGTCAGCAGCGGACCATGGCCATAGACACTATAAACACACACACATAGTGTCGTTTGTGCACATCAACTGGGGCCCTTTCCTTTTTTTTCTTTTTTTTCTTTTTCCGTTCCTTTCTTTTTTCTTTGCAAATATGCTTCATTTACTTGGTGTCAATTTGCCAGACAGAAAGATTATTAGGTAATTCAACATCACTCATCTTTGACATTCTTTAACCCTTGTCATATCACCCTAGTCGAGCACTTCAATACTTTTATGGTATTGGTGAAACTACGGCTAATAAAATATGTAAAGACTTGTCGATTGCACCTACAGTTAAAGTAGCAGAATTAAGTGAAGTTCAGATCAACGAATTGACCAATACCCTCGCCAACATGACAATTGAAACTGATTTAAGGAGACAAGTACGAGAGAGTATTATGCATCATAGAAACATTGGTAATTACATTGGCAGACGACACGCGATGGGTTTACCTGTGAGAGGACAAAGAACTAGAAATAATGCTAGCACTGCCAAAAAGTTGAATGGAAGATGGCTTCAACGTAGAACAATTTGGACACAAGTACAGCAAACACCATTAAATAATTTTTTAGAAAAATTCATGTAAAATAATAATAATAAAACGAAGGGACAATTCTATATCAAAAGCAAAAGAAAGGGGGGGTATCTTCATTATTTTCTTTAATCTTGATGTCCACTGCATGTAACAAAACTGACAAGGCTTTTCCAAAATCCATGCTTCTCTCTTCTTTCTTTTTGTTGACCAAAAGGATCTTGTAAGGGAACATAGGCAGGTGCAACTGGCATATCAGTTGTTGATCTATGTCTATTGTCTGCATTATTGTTATTTGTAGCTGTTACAGGAGCTCTTGTTCTTTTATTGTGATGCTTGGATTGATGATGACCTGATCTTCTTGCTCTAGCATCCTTTAATTGCTTAAATCGGTTCTAATCAGAACAACAATGAAAATCAATTATAAAAATAGAACAAAAAAAAAAAGTTCTTACCTCCCATCCTTTACCGTCATTTAGTAACATCCAATCATGAATGCCATCATCTTTTTCACCTACACGCTCCAACACTTTATCAAATAATTCTTTTAAAAAGTCGTAATCAGGTGTCTCTTCAAATCCTAATTTTCGAACATATTGAAGATAAATACCGAATTCCTCTATAAAGATGTTAATATATACATAAATGTTTATTCAAACCCCTTTAATTGATCCAATATGCTTACCTGGAAATGCTCCACATAATTCCTTGACAGACGTCGATTGTTTCTTTTCACCAATCTTTTCATACTTCTGCTTGTTTGTTGCTGCTTTAAGACCTTGCCAAGGAAGTGAACCACGCAAAAAGTACATAAAGACATGACCTAATGCTTCTAAATCATCGCGTCTTGATTGTTCTATGTATATAAGGAGAGGCTTAGAAAAGGAGGGTTTAATAAGGAGATGATGTTTTCTTTTTCTAACCTCTTCCCAAATGAGTATTGATACTCATATAACGTGCAGTTCCTGATAAACTCCTGCGTTCTCTATATGGAATATGTTTTTTTGTTTTTGGATCACGATATAGTTTAGCCATGCCATAATCCACCAAGAAGACCATATTTGCATATTTAGTGCCTGGACGACCAATCAAGAAATTATCAGGTTTGATATCCCTATAAATCAAATTGCGTTCATGAACACTTTGTACACGAGAAATCTGTAACAAGAAGATGAGCAAGTTGAAAGAGAGAGAGAAAGATTGAAAATACCATTTGTTTTGCCACCATGGCTACAGTCTTTATCGAAAATTTTCGACCACACATATCAAATAAATCTTCTAAACTTGGTCCTAATAAGTCAATGACAAGAACATTATGTAATCCTTCATGACCAAAATAATAAGCACTAGGCACACCAGCTATAATAATAAAGTCAGCCTTTTTATCAAGACATCATATCCTATTATTACATGTTCCAGCTAATATTTTATATGTCCTATATTCATCTCTCAACTGTGGTACTTCTGATTTCCTTGGCTCAAACTTGATGGCAACTGACTGATTATTTAAAAGATTCAAGCCTTCATAAATGACACCAAAACTTCCTTCGCCTAATTTCTTTCCAACTTGATAATGAACACCAACGATGGTACTTGTAGAAGAAGTATTGCTGTGACTACTTGACTTGTCATGAGCTGACTTTTCCATAATGACTTATAATAAAAAGAGAAAAAGAGAAAAGAAAAAGAAGTGAGAAAAGGGAAATAAAAATAAATTCAAGTCAGCACGTGTGAAATATCGGTGTTTTAATGGCAAAGTGTGCCCACATCAACAAAAAAAAGATGCCACATCGTGTTTGATATGCTTCCTCTCCTAAATATAGCTTCCTCTTTTCTTTTTGACACACCAGCAGCAAGATTAAAATAAAAGGGTACAAAATAGAATTATAAAGATGAGCTTGATATTTACGGCCTAATGCATGCTTTTAAAAGAATGTGAATAAAAAATTAAAGCTGGTGTAGTTGAAAATATTTCATTTCTTTCTTCTTTCTTACTTGGTCATGAAGAGATTAATCATTGGCAGTTTGTTAGTTACTCTCTGTCACGCTGCTCTTAGGCGATTTGAATTGAATATTAATTATAAAGATATCAACCCTGACTGTCACAGTCGTTCATTCAGAGTACCTACCATCAACGGCCTCTTTCCTGGTCCAACCCTTTACGCCACTCAAGGCGATGAAGTCGAGATATTGGTAAGAAATAGGCTGTCTAATGCAAACACGAGCATTCATTATCACGGTATTCGACAAATCGGTTCCACCGAATCCGATGGTGTACCTGGTGTCACTCAAGATGCAATCACCCCAGGCTCCACTTTTGTTCACCGTTTCTTGCTCCATCAACAAGCAGGAACCTACTTTTATCATGCTCACGTTGGGCTTCAAGATGATTCTGTTCAAGGCGCGTTCATTATTTATGAATCTTCAGAAGCCGATCCAAACGCCCATAAATCTATAGAGAAGCGTTCCTGTAAAGATAAAGGCAGCAGTAGCGATGATGATGTTGAATTTAGTGATATTGGTGATTATGACCTTGCTTACGATCACAGCCATTCTCGTCATCATTATCATCATGATCATTATTACGACAATTCCAGGGTGTACAATCAAGTTGCTGATAGCTATGATGACGAAGAAAATTACGATTACGATGAAGATTACGATCCGGCCTACGTGACCCCTAAAATATACAAACAGAAACGGCAGCTCAGAGCTGGTCCCTACACATACCAAAAAGATCTTATTCTCCAACTGAGTGAATGGTGGCACGATGAACTGGATAGCCGTCAAGACTATTACATGGGAAGTGTCTTCAAGTACGATCACGGATCGGACAGTATCTTGATCAACGGCAGAACTGTGCATGATCCAAGCGAGACTAGCAAAGAGACCTGTCCGGGCTATACCACATTTGACGTCGAGCCAAACACGGTCTATCGTCTTCGCATCATTGGTGGAAACACGTTTAGGACCCTTGCCTTGGCTATCAAGCATCACAATATGACCTTGATCGAGGTGGATGGTGAGCTGGTTCATCCGTATGAAACAAGTTTCTTAGAAGTAACCCCTGGCCAGCGATTCTCTGTTCTGTTTCGTACAGGAGACTATACACCTGGTATGGTATTTGCTATAGGCACAAGCTATCTCTGGCGTCAACGTGGTCGAGGCATCACTGAGAACGGATTTGGTTATATACGTTATGTTGAACGTGAGAGGGAAGATAATGTGAGCTACTTGTTCAAGCCTTTGACGACCGGAGGCAATTCTCGAAAAAAGGGTAATCATCAATGGAATGGAAAAAAAGGTAAACGTGCAGACGAGGGTCATCATAACAGACATGACAACGGAAAGTCATCTGGAGGAGGATGGGGAGGAAAAGGAGGGGGTGGTGGTGGAGGATGGGGAAATCATCATCGTCCTCAGCCATTCATTGAAGAGTTACCGACGTTTCCTAAACTGGACAGACCTGACTGGCTCTGGCATAATATTGCACCCTTGGCAGGCCGTGATCCTATGCTAGACGAGATGAACGTTCGAACTATCAAACTTCATACTACCATGAACCAGATGTCAGACAATACAACACGGTATTTGGTAAATCATCGCGTAAATCCTGATAGACATATTCCAGCCATCCATCATTATAGACATTTTAGACATCATCATCACAAGCGAGCAACAGACGAATACGACGATAATTATTATACAGACTTGCATACTTACCGTATTGCATATAATGAAACAGTAGATTTAGTATTTCAAAACAGTAAAAATAGAGATGGTGGCTGTCTACTACACCCTTGGCACACGCACGGTCATTCTCATTACGTGATTGCTTCTGGGCCTGGTGACTATAACCATACACTTCATAAGCATGTCAGAAACTTCAAGCATCCATTATACAAGGATACATCAGTAGCATACCCTTACTTTTCTAATGACGGATCAGAAGGCTGTGGCTGGACTAAAGTTAGAATCAAAGCGGTAAAGACAAATATTCACAACATTTATAATTGGCTCTAATATTGTGCTTTATTATTCAGGACAATCCTGGATTTTGGGCAGTCCATTGTCATATTACGACACACATGATACAAGGAAAGATGATTGTGCTAGAAGAAGCGCCGGATCTGATTAGTAGGTTCAGCCTTTACAATCGTCAATAAAAATTATTACTTTATTTTAATCCTCTTCCATCGCGTTACTGCTCTTCTCTTGTGCTTGTTTTTCAATCGCATTCAAAAATAATTCGACACTGTATCCTGCAGAGGGATCTAAGCCCAACTGTGAAAGTAATGGCCCCAGTTGTCCTGTTTGAAGAGCCACCGTCAGGCTTTGAACAGCTTGGCTGAATTGAGGGCTTCTGACTACCTGTCTGACTTCTTCGGCTGTCTTTTCAGATTCTTCAGGTAAATAAGGTACCAATGACTCACACACTTCAGGGTCATTTAGCAGAGGAGTCAGTGTCTGACTATTAAGTATATCTGTCAATGCAAGTGATTGTACTGGTCCTAATGAAGATCAGTTAGCTCCTTATCATTATTTTTGTCTGTCTTTATTTACCTCGTTGCCCGCTCATGCTTGCAAGCATTTGAGCAAGTTGTGCATAATCAGGATTGTTTCCAGTACTTGCATTATTAGCCGTAGCAGCAGAGTCTGTAGTAGTAGTGGTGGTGGTGGTGGCAGTGGCAGCAGGAGTGGCAGTAGGTGTATCTACAGAAGTGGGTGCAGCGACTGTTGGTTCTGGTTCGCGTTCTGGCTCGTGCTCCTGCTCTTGTTCCTGCTGTTGTTGTTCAGCAACAGGACGCGATACCTCTTCTCTTAATGTAGATGTGCCTCTTACTCGTGGTTCGTTTCTTGATCTTTGTCTGCTTCTATATATATTCCAATAAATACACTGCCCAAACATGGTTTCCCTCTATATCTTTTACCTGCTGATACTATTGAGAAATTCCAAGATATTTTCCTCTGTGATATTAGCATCTAATAAAAGGAAGCTGTTATTGACCTGTTGTCCTGCTGTTTGTTTATTGACTACCTTGACTTTCAGCGCCACTTAACAGACGCATAATCTCTGCGTGAGAGGTAGAGTCATCTAAATCAGCCGACATGCTTTCTGGACTCTCAATAAACTCATTCACACTGTTGGCATTCTCATCGTCTTTTTCTTCACTCTTGTCTTGCATCCAATAAAAGTGCTTTTCACGAGAACTGTTGAACTTTAACATATACACACGGCCTGTTGTGCATTGAGATACTCTGACAAATTTGGCTTCAGAAGGAAAAATGATGATATCCTACAATTTTGTTTAGATGACGTGTACATGTATATGTATAAAAACACGTTACGTCTTCAGGTTCAGCATGTGAGTTACGTTCTTTCCAATAGAAATGCAGTAGTTGATCGTCAGACTATACGTAATTAAGGTTAATATATATATATATATGTATATATATTTATGAATATGTCACAGTCTTTGTAATACCTGGTCCATGTAGATCGTTCTAATAATAAAGTTTAGAACATCATAATAAAATTGGTCTTGTTTGTCCTTACCCTTTCCTTAGATCTGGCTTGATCAAGTTACCTTCTATAATACATTTGCCTGCATTAAATTCTACTAAATACCTTCTCACAGGTGCTGTTTGAAATAAACTCATTATATTGTGTGCGTGTATATGTTTAGAAGAAAGAAATAGAGGCCTAAAAAGCCAACCAAAAAAGTCACACTATTCAAAGAAAACCTTTCGGAGTTCTTGTTCCCTTTTTTTTTCGCTCTGTATACTTTATGGAGACATATCACCAAGACAAGTTTCCCACGGGCGAGTAAATAAGACACCATCATTTTCCCACTTTCATATTTTCTTTCTTTCATCTCTTTCTGTCTATATTCACCATTGTCTCTCTCTCTCTTTTGTTCATCGGATGTACCTTCGATCAATCAAGTCTATTTCCTCTGTTATTAGGAAACCCTTAACTCAAAGCCATCGTCTTGTAGTTCCCACGGTAAGTTGTATAGTTTCACTCTTTATTCTTGTTTTAATGAATAATCAGCAGTCAGCATATCGATTCAATACTCGATTCTTCCATGCATCACGTATCCAAGAAGCAGTCAAGCCATTTTTATTGGCTGATATTGGAGAAGGCATAACAGAATGTGAAGTGATCCAATGGTAAATGATTGTGAGCATACACCATACGCGTGTATATATGTGTATGTGTAACAAAATATTGACTAGAATATACATACTAGGTTTGTAGAGCCAGGTTCAGAAGTGAATGAATTTGATAAGATATGTGAAGTTCAATCAGATAAGGCTTCAGTAGAAATCTCATCACGGTTCGCTGGAAAGGTTCTCAAGTTGCATTATGATGTTCATGATATTGCCAAAGTAGGTCATCCTCTAGTCGATATAGAGACATCTGATGATGAAGATGATGGCGATGGTAAGAACCAAGCGAACGAGACAAAGGCATCCGATGAAGTAAAGCAGCAGCCACCAGTTGCAAACGCTACATCTAATCAAGGTGTAGACAGGTCAAGCGATAGCTCTGTACTTGCAACACCTGCTGTCAGACATTTGGCAAAGGAAAAAAATATAGATCTTACCAAAGTTACTGGAACCGGAAAGGACGGTAGGGTATTAAAAGAGGATGTGTTGGCTTATGCCGCTGGTAAACAGCAAGGAAAAGGTATAAATACATCATAAGAGAAAGTTTCATAAAGTCTAACTTTTGATATAGATGTAGCCGTCGCGCCAAAGCAGACATTTACCCTTTCTACACAAGATCGTACCGAACCTCTCAGTATGATCCAGAAAGCCATGTTCAAGTCCATGACGCAATCTCTCAGTATTCCACAACTTGGCTATAAAGATGACATTGAACTAGACGCTACCACCAAGTATCGTGCAGCACTTAATCAACATATCGCAGCTCATCCTCATCTGTATCCCTTCAAGAAGATAACGTACCTCCCTATCTTTGTAAAATGTCTCTCTATTGCCTTGTCACATTACCCTATCATGAACGCCAAGCTAGAAGGAGACATGAATGATCTTAACTCTATCAGGCTCGTCTACCGAAACTCGCACAACATTGGTATTGCTATGGATACACCTCAAGGTCTTATAGTTCCAAATGTCAAGGATGTTCAATCAAAGACTGTTTTCGAAATTGCCTCTGAAATTCATCGATTACAGGAGCTGGCCAAGTCTAATTCCTTGCCCATGCCTGACCTGAAAGGAACCACCATCACGATATCCAATATTGGTGTAATTGGTGGCACCTATGCCAATCCTGTGGTCGTTTCTTCTGAACTGGCTATTGTCGCATTGGGAAGAATGCAAAAATTACCTCGCTTTGATGAACATGATAATGTTGTAGCTAAGCAAATCCTTCCTATTAGCTGGTCGGCAGATCATCGTATTATTGATGGAGCAACCATTGCCCGATTTGGTAACCACTGGAAGAACTTGATTGAAAATCCTGCTCTTTTAGCAAGTGAGTTGCGTTAAAGAATGCGAATGGAATAGTTTAGTTAGAAAAGTATATATTTGTGTATATTACAATAAAATACCTGCCTAGAAAAGGAAAGTGATAAAGTATGTATTATTATCGTCTTTTTCAGTAATATGCAGGAAAGTCAAAGGAGGCTTTTGTACCCTGTAATCATTTACATTAGAGGCAAATCTCTTGACTTGATATCAAATATGCATGCATGTATTATCTACTCTGCGCTTGCTGTATTAAACACAAAAGGAGGTAAAGAGAATGAAGACCAATTCTAGTTTAGTAAAAGTACCTGCTGCAGTAAACAGTGTCTACATACACAAATGACCAATGATACTAGAAGCTGGTGCTATAATTTGTATCTGATTGACTGCAATTCAACCCCTGGGAATATAAAGCAATTTATCTAAACTGTCAAAGAACGCGTTATTTACAGTTGGAATAATACATTTCCATAAAAGGAAACTACATTCAGATGCTATCAGAAAAGGGAGCATTCTATACTTATTGTTTCGTATTCACCAAAATGCCTACATGTATTCTCCCTAAACAAGGTTGCTCTTGACATTTTTTCTTGCCTGTGTCTTTTATATCCTCCTTATAACCAGTAAAATAAGTTCAAGGAGTTGAAATATCAATATCTTTGTATCTTACAGAAGCAATGGCTGGCGTTCCTATTGCAAACATCAAATTACATGCTAACTGGAATTTAAACAACTCAGTTTTTGAGGACTACTATTACCATCCAGGAGATCAGTAGGCCAGGGACACTACAATTATGGACATGGTCCTCGTAAACGCTACCAAGAACATAACCGCACCTGACGTTGAATTGGAGGCAACGGCAATTGTGTTAGGTACGACTCAAATAGCAATATTGTCGGAAAGACGACAGAAGGTGTGTCAGCTACCCAGTCCTGATATTGAAAGCCTTTCTAGTTCCCGTCCAACTTACCCTAGCTTCTCTCATCCAAAAAGTACACCTAAAAAGATGTAAAGAGTGAAAATACATTTTTTTATTGTTTTTCTGAGAATAAAGCGCGGCTAGAAAGACTATAACCACATGCATGGCCGCCTTTTCAGCAACATTACTATTTCTAACTGTAACTTATAGTCAAAGTCTGTCAAAGTTGCACTAAAATGTTTCATGGACTTGTTGATGTTTTTTAAACCTGACGGTATCAAGCAGGAATTCTCAAAGGCAAGTTTAAAAAGGTATGGCACATTCATATACACTCATATCTCCATCGGTTGATGAGGGAAATTAAATCATCCTAATGCAAGAAATTACCCTTAAAGAAGAAGAGCGCGTACAAAAAAAAATTTGAAAGTATATCACTGCTTCAATTAGTAATGATAATCGTTTTATTATGTCTGAAGAAAAAGAAGCTGAAACAAAAAATGACATCTAGCAACTATGGAAGAAAGAAGTGTTGCTCAGAACAATTGGAAACCACAGGTGAGCTTCTATATAACCTCTTTATTAAGATAAGGACAAGAGAGAGAGCTCATTATGAAGACAGAGTTATTAAGGAACAGATTTGATTTAGATCAATAAGAATTGAACATGCCGCGTTATATGTTAATAACATGTATTGCTGTCGGTCTCTTTGTATAATTCATTTTTAGACAATAGATTTGAACTAATCTCATATAATCAAGTATTTATAGGGTAAATACGACAAAAAACTTTTTGTGTGGGGGTCAGAATAGCAGCTACTTTCTATCGCTCAGGCACTAAGATATAAAAGCTATTATTCTGAAAGTTAACAAATTAATATAATCCAAAAAGCGTGGAATACTATAAAGCCTTACGTTGTGGAGGGCAAGTTAGTTCGATTCTATCAAGGCAAGATACCTACATAGAAAGATATGAAGAAGAAGAGATTTATTTGTTTTTATTAATATATATGGAAAAGTAAAGCGTGACTCAGAGAACAATCGCCTTCAAATTCTGTAAATGAATCACAAACAGATTGATACTTTAACTCCTTGAACTTATTTTACTGGTTATAGGGAGGATATAAAAGACACAAGCTCGTTTTGTTTTGCAAGAAAAATGTTAAGAGCAATCTTGTTTAGGGAGAATACATGTAGGCATTTTGGTGAATACGAAACAATAAGTATAGAAAGATCCCTTTTCTGGTTATTGTCTCGTTTTAGATTATAATCCTGTACAAACAGTAGCTTAGTGACAAGTCAAAATAAACTATCCAATCAAATACTATAAATTTAAATTACCGCCAAGAAAAAAAAAAACACTTGTATAGCATAGAACTTTTAGCGTAAACACATGAGCAGCGCTTTTTTTTTTCTTTTCTTTCTTTATTTTAAACATGACATTAAAGAAATACATCGCTTCTTTATTTCATACAAGACAAAAGTCTAAAAATGAAGTGGCAGCAGCAAAGCCAGAAGAACCGGCAGCATCAACGCAGCCAGTAGAACAAGAGGAAGTTACAAGGGAAGAAAGTGAGCAAGACACCCAAAGTTCAGTTACTCCGCAAGTATCAGTACGAGAAAAGGATATAGGGATCAATGAAAGGGATCTAGAATTTGAAGAGTCTCGTAACCTACTACAGTCTGACATATTCAACAGTACGCTCGACCCTGTTGCCACCTTCCCCCAGTTTGAGCACTTGTTAATAGCAAAGTCAGGTCAATCTTATCATAATCCTCGGTATGCTCACCGAACAAAGACATTATCTCAAACCATTAGGCACAGAATTTCAATGTATCGACCGAATAAAAAGACTATCAAACGAACTCTTTCAACACCAGATTTTTTCTTCAGGAAGAGTACTGAATGTAACACAAAATTACCGTAATGTAAAGTTATGACTTGTAAGCAGCTACAAACACATACACACTCACACGCCACAACACATATACACACTCACCCATTGATGCATTTGCGTATACCAGCCTTTTATTTTTTTATTATTATTATCATTATTACTATTATTACCATAGTTATTATTCTACTATTATTATTATTATTGTTATTACCACTGCTGTATTATACTTATTATTATAAAGAGAACAGTCATTAGTGTATGCACACAAAACCAAACGTCTACATGTTTAATACGGCCTATGATAGTAACCACAGAGCTTGTAATACCCGTCCATTACGGCACTGACATTATAACATCAAGAACGATGCTACACATTCTTTCAGTTATTTAACTTTCTTGCACATTTGTTGACAGCATGATGCACCTTGAGAGAAGCTTGAATTACTATAAATGGAATGAAGCCTTTTAATAGCATCAGTTGTATAATCAAACCATCCATTTCCTGCATCTATTGACTTCCCCCGGGAACAGCTCTATCTTGGACATAAAGCATTCTTCACAATAAATGGGTTTCTGTACCCATGCGGAAAGTATGCACTATACTTATCCCCTGAGCTACACTTCCACAAAGTGAGATTCTAAATATCATCAAGGGGGGAGATGTTGATATGGAACATAGTAGCTTGGGTCAGTTGGCTTATTAAACAATGTGTTAGCATGCACGGACATTGTGAAATAGGTTTGCAGTACGGTTTATTTTTAAAGAGAAGATGACTGAATAGGCTGCATAATCTACTCCACGACTCACCAAATTTTCAAATATTACCAAAGATTTCATTTTAAGCATGTATATACCTATTATAGGAAAAAAGGAAGTAATGGGGGCAAACCTTAACATTCTTAAAATGGAGCCACTCGATTTGGTTCTTAGCTGCAGTGAATCTGTATGTGGCGCAAATCAAGATTGTTTCCCCTCAGTACAAATTTCACGTGACACATGAACGTCGACAAAAGAGTTTAGTCTAACTGGAACATCTTTACAAAATAATAACGTTTTCATAATGCATTTTGCGTTAGTTAGCCTATTTGTCTTTACAATGTCATACCGTCATTTACAATTAGTGATATCACTAATAGACATAGGTATTGTACACTTTATTCCTTAACGCTGATTCTGAATTGAACCCAAAGAAAAGTGTATGTACGAAGCAATACGCATTATCTCTCTGATTAGTAACAAGAAGAGATCAGCAGTTTAGATTAAATAAAAAGGATAAAATAGTGCTGGTTAGTAAATGTTTATCATGACGATCCGCCTGCATCCATAAGAGACAACAGGATATTACATTTTCTATATGGCAAAAAAGCAACTTATACTGAACAGCTGTATTATTGTCATTCAATGAACTCATATAAAATCAGATTCAGAAAGCTGCCACTCTATGATATTCGTAACTAAATAAAGTTGGATAACCAGGTCTGTTACGTAATGGTAAATGATAACTTACAACCGGACAAAAAAAGTATCCTTTATGGCTAATCTTTACCCTGAAATAAAGACAGAAGGAACATGCAAATAACTCAATCATCCACAATTCGAAGCTGCTATAGAATGGTCAGTGAATCGTTGTTCCGAGTGAGGATTATAATTTACTGGGGATTTGATCGACTAAGGGTTCCTGAGTTCATAAAGAAAGCTTTTTATTCGTTCTTGGCATTGGTATTATTGCTCATTGCTCATTTCATGATCTAGGTTATGACATTGCTTTTAGCTTGAGAAGGATAATATTTAGAGAAGTAACGATTTATATTCTATATTCGAATCATAGGAAATGTGTACACAACCTTATATTGTATGAATTCATTCTAGCATACTGATTACAGTAGTTTGTTTCGATGTCAGTGATAAGTGTAAAACTTAAGTGAAAAGAAAATAGAAGAGGTTCGCGTCTTCTAGTGTTTTTGTATGTTAGACGAAATCTTGTGGTAAAGAAAGTCCGTTTTATTTAAAGATGAAATACAAAGATATTTATATTAAATTATTTTCATAGTGTAACAGGCGGTAGAATAAAATACAATAGAATTAAGCTTTAAAATGGTTTTAAGGACGGTATCATCAACAGTTACCTGACGTAACATCAGTCATAAGCAGATAATGATCTACGAAAACTTTAAGTTGTTATATAAGCTTATATACTTTGCAATACAATTGGTTATCTAATTTTATCTTGAGCCTAATTCGCTACATATACGTGAGTGTACATTATCTTAGACAAGTAGTCGTCCTTACTGCCTTGAAAAAGAGAAATTCAGTCAATGTTCTTTCCAAAAATGTAGAAACATGTCTAGGAGTTCCAGTAGCCTTTCACAAACTTGGTCCTCTTTCTACATATTCTTTATTACTCCATTCTGTAACGTATTGACTTATCATCTACATCTTGTTATACATAATAGCACGTTGAATAGCATATATGCACAGTATAAACGTTTGTTCAAATGAATGACAGTAACAAAAACGCCTCTTCCACCTTACTTCCAGGATCACACTCCCTTTTTATAATGATTTATTGCTGCAATTAGAGCTTTGTTTCTATAGCAATGAAATGATTATCCTGCCTATCTA